>CAIGRF010137075.1:7529-35398 GCA_903798235.1 Fraxinus ornus
TTTTTTTGAAAAATTAGCAGAAAAATTGTCATCAATGGCTTTTGAAACATTTTGTTGAACCAAAGTACCTCTCATTTTTTGTTGTTAGATTGAAAAATCACATTTTCCATTAAAAATTCCCAAATCAAAATTGTGAGTTGTCATTTTTAAGAATCAATCAAAAAAATGCACAGAATCACATTTAAGCCACACAAAACAGACCTAAGGTCGCAAAAATATACACCGTTCTAAATTCACAGGTTTCTTAAGATTCTCGACTTTAGGTCAAGGGAACATTCAAACGTGTAAGGTCAAGGTATTCTAATGAATTAACAGTGCAACAAGAGATATGTCAACCAAATAGTGCAACAAGAGATATGTCAACCAAACAGTTTCACGCACAGTATCTCACAAAGATAATAAGCTGATTTTATCAAATGAATAATTCAATCACGTAACAATTAAAGGCAAGTAGTTCCTAATTTCTAGAACATGCAATGGCTATCCTACACGGTAACACCAATCCTATTATCACCCACACACCATTACGCGCTAGTGTTGAAAATCAAATGAGATAAGCCAATTTACCAAAGCGAACCACGTCTGAAGGTCCGTAAAATCGAGAGATGAGAATCTGCTGCTTTAAGGCCACTATTCGCCCTAAAGTTTCAGCAAATATACCAACACGATTGACCAGTAATCGCAAGCCGAGCGTCCAGTGGTAAAATAGTTAAATAATGATCTCTTTTATGAGATATAGATGTTTCTCTATCAATATTCAAATCACAATTCCTTAAATTTTATGATGTGTTAAGCGGAAGATAGATCACCAAAGTGTTTTTTCCTGGGATCAGTTTCACCAATCAATCGGCACATCAAAGGAGAACAACACAAATCCTCTCAACTATTCCCACATTTTGGTTGTTTTGTATCTCTCACAAAGGACCCACAAATGAAATGTGTAATGGCAATCACAGAAGCAACCAATAAGGCAAAGAAAAAGAACAAAAAAGGCATAAACGAATCACACAAAAAGTCAGCCGATTTTTGGTCGAATGGAAGCCAAAGAATCACACCACCTATTAACCAAGGAGGCGACACACATTGATATAGCGATGGGCTAAGCCCAAACCGGTAAGTGTGTCAATATATATGGACCAATACTTATTAACCATCCCAAAAGTAGGGCAACAGACCATGGGCAGCCTCTAATTAATTAAGTTACTTCCAATGACCCAAATGATTTTATGGTCGGTCTCGGTCATTTCATTGAGGGGTTGACTTGGTCGGTCATCTAGTCGATGTCGACTGAATAATTTTTTACTAATTTAACATCATAGTCCGAGAGATCGGTTGACAACAATTTAACATCATAGTCCGAGAGATCGGTTGACAACAATTTGCCCAACATGATGCTATTATTTTTCAATTATTTTCTTGATGTTCCATAGAAAATCAAATAGATGAATATATTATTAGTTGAATAAATAATTTTAGCTTTATATATAAGTAGTATGGCACGATATGGAACTCAAATATATTTTTGTAGTTATTTTTACTATGAACAAGAAAAAATTTTGTATAGTGAAAACACCAAATATTTATTTTATTTGTATATCATCATTAGATCAAATTGTAATTGCCCAAAAAAACAAAGTTAATTGAATAGTAAGAATAATTTTTTTTATATACCTATAGTCTCTCTTGATTCTATTGGAAGTGTGTTTGTTCAAAACAAATCCCGACTCCTAATTTATACTTTAGCTCTTTTGTACTGTGTGGTCCTGATGCTAGATCTCGACTCGTAGTATCTCACATTAGTCCCCCTGAATTTGAACTTCTACAAGAGTTCTCGATTCCTGGTATCGATTTATCTTTGGTGGATTAAATAAAGAACTTCTCATTCTTCAGGTTGGTGTTGATCATACGATCTTTGTATGTTTTGATTTGTGATTTAATGTGAAACGATATGGTTTAATCAACAAATCAAAGTTTGGATGAATTTATGGCTCAAATAATATGGTGGTTGAATCTTGGAATCAATGAATGTGTTTTAAATCTTTATGGAAAAATACGATTTAACACACTTTTGGACGTTCCATGGAGTGTATATTTATAATGTGTAGTGTTTGCGATAAAAATGAATTCAAAATAGTTTGAAAATCGAATATTACTGTTCCTCGGAAATCACGCTGCTCGAGCTCTAGATCAGCGTTAGGTTAGCGATAGTTGAGCAGTCATCAGTATTTTTATTATAACTATATCTCTTGAATCCAATTAAGGTGATTCAAAATACATTGGAAAGCTAATTTAATGGTTCTAGAAATAGAATTTTCCGAATTCGAATGTTTTCCATATGAAAAATGTATTGAAAGTTGCGACTGAGAATTTGGAGCATAACTTGTGATACTCTTTAACACACTTTATATTTCAAATTGCATTCCAATGATCATTTGTGAGCTTTTTGGACATTTTGGACTCTTTCAAGACTTATACTATCAATTTTAACTCTTTTGCTATAATTAGGAATCAATAACTCCTATTTTGGTTTTGATTACTATTTGATAAACTCCTAATCCAATTCAGTTATGATATAATTTTGACTAAGAAAATTGCCATTTATAATTTCGACTTAACAAGAGTCTTGATAAACATATTTTCAAAATCCTTTTCTTGCTCAGCTTAGTCATTAAAATTGTTAACAATTTCACAATCGGTCACTCCGTTACTAAAACTAATGAATAATTTGACGTGATATTCATTAAAGAAATATTTACAAAGTACCTCCTTCATCTAGAGTGTATGTATAATTTGCAAATCTTATGTTTGAAAAATTACATTTTGCATATTGGATTTTACCTACCGATGACAAAAATTGTATTTTTTTTGTATGAAAAAATAGAAATGTTTCTAAATTTGCTATTATAAATGGCTAAACTGATTAAAAGTATCCCTAACTAAAAATAATAAGTTACACCTACATTTTACATTACTTGAAACTTTACTTACAAAATTGACATATCCATTACTTTTTCGTCTAAAACAATTGTAATAAAATTATGTATGAATTCTTGAAAATTTGTTGAATTGCAAAATGGTACAAAGTTATAACCTGAACTTTAAATAAATAATCACTTCATTTAAGATGCAAAATAATAAATTACCATATAGGGTGTAAATTGTTATCTTTAGCTAAGGGTATTTTGGCTTGTTTAGCTATCTATAATAGAAAATACATAATCATTTTAATTTTCTTGAAAAATATTATTTATATTACCAATAAGTAAATGATAGTTATATTCACGCCACAATTTTTTTTATAAGTATACCGTATTTTAACTACATTAAAGGTCATTAACTTTTATTCATTATCAGCTCTCTATTTTTAAAGAGTATATTTTATCATTTGAAGAGTATCTACAAATTTAGAAAGTTAAATTTTTGAAGTACTCCAATAAGCTCTTTATCTTTAACGCTTAATTTACTACTCTCAAAAAATATTTATTATTTTTCTTTATCTTTTATTTTAACTCACTTTTCTTTAGATTATTTTATTACTTTCTTACATTGAAAATTGAAACTTTTTGAATGCATTTAATTATAGAGAGTGGGTTTGGCTCTCCAAATTACACATTCTGTAAATTAAAATATTAATTTAAAAAGTCTCTTGGAGCAGAATTTTAAATATTGGCTTTTAAAATAGAGAGCATCTCATATTTAAAGAGTTTTTTTGAGATGCTTTTATATCTTTAGTTTTTTTTTTTCATCACATTCTCATTTTTAACATTTCATTGATAAGATAATCTTGTTCTTAATCATGATTTTAGTCCAAAGATCAAATATTTGATAGAAATTATAATCTATATTTTTATTAAAGTCAAAATTAACAATTAATTTCGTCGACTATTACACCCTTCTTCATCTCGATATAGATAACTTTTTTTCTCAAATGAGATGGCTCGGCTAGGCTTGACTAGCTCAAAGACAAGCACGAGCAAATGTGGGTGATGGACCGGGTCGAGACCCCAATATTTAGTCCCCGTTGGCACTTAATGGATGACATGGATGATAACTTTCAGTCATCCTAGGGTTAGTAAAATAATAGAAGGACTACATTGAAATATTTCACAAACTTTAGGTGTAATTAACTCAATTCATAACATTCTTTCATTGTTCAGGGTGTTCTACCACCTTCTCCCTCTCTTGAAGCAAGCACCTTATTCGACCAATCTCAAATTCCTCTTATGATGATTCTCCATCTCTATCCATTAGTGTTTCTATCTACTTAAATTAAAAGTAAAAAAATATTTTACAATTCTGTTTCGAGGATCCAAAAAAATGGCAGAGGATTGTTGCTCGACGCAACTGATTGACGCTAACGGGGAATTCAATGCAGCGGAACTTCAGAACTTCGTCGACACCGTCAAACTTCACCAGCGCGGCCTCTCTTACGCCGTCGTAGCAATTATGGGTCCACAGAGCAGTGGTTTGTTAATATTTATTTTAATTTACAATCCCTTGTTGTAACCATTGCTGCTTAAGTGGTGCCCTATTACTATGCCATGAACTTGTGATATATTTATTTACTTGTTATTGTTTTTCATGTTGTGTATATGATTAAATTTTTCTTAATTTATAGGGAAAAGCACTTTGCTGAATTATCTGTTCCGTACAAACTTCAGGGAGATGAATGCATTGAAGGGAAGGTCAGTATTTTATGTCTCATTGTCTGTGTGCGCACGCGCACAATTTGTATAATTATTGGATTCTGTTGAATTTAACATGTTACCATGATGAGATGAACTACCTAATTAGCAGTGTTTTTGTTAAATTTTGTTGGTTGTTGGATTTGATTAGGAGTCAAACGACCAAGGGCTTATGGATAGCCAAAGCTGTTGGCATCGAGCCATTTACGATCGTCGTCGACTTGGAGGGTACCGATAGCCGCGAAAGAGGCGAGGTCGGTTTTCTTCATGGAATTAAGAGAACATTTTAATTTATGATACAACTAAGACCTATGAGGCTAGAATGAGGGATGTGTCAAGTGAGACTTCTGTTCTCTTGTTTTACTAAACAAAAAGAAACCACTGCATTATTGTTGTTGTTGTTGTTATAAATACTTGTGGAGGTTGCAATTTATAAAATTCTCTCTAAATAAAATGGTCTTTCTAGACACGTTTACACGAGTCAATTAAGTGATACATTGAGCTTCTAGTTTCATACTCTACTTATTCTTATTCTTGTATTTTGGCAACTTCAAAAGGATTATTCTATTATTTGCATGTGGTCTTGCACATAACAGGAGAATATACTAAGAGTTAAGCAATTTTATCTTGGAGAAGTATTATTGTTGGAGAAAAATTGTGTTTATAGAAATAATTTATACAATGAAATTTAGTAGTAATTGATTGATATAATTTGAAGTATAAAAAGCTTAAGAAATATATTTAAGAGAGCTGGTCGAGAGAAAGCTCCGATAATTTCCACAGGCCAGCTTGATTACCTCTAAATTATTGTATTTGGTTCTTTGTGTAATTAATTAATCATCTTGTTAATTAAACTTTGTTGGCATAAATTAAGTTTAAGTGCTAGATAATTGCAATTTATCTTGTATTTTTGTTTGGAAATTTGATTTCAGGATGATGCAACATTTGAGAAACAAAGTGCATTATTTGCTCTGGCAGTTGCGGACATTGTCCTCATTAACATGTAAGTTTTAAAAGTGTTGTCTAATGCTTCTATAATTGAGCCCAGATGCAACCTGAAATATTTTGTATTGAACTATGGAAATAGATTTACATCATTCATTTTATCATATCCTAATTTAAATAGTCAGTTTCTTTCTCCCTCAACCTCTTGCATATATTTTAGTTCTGCGAGTTTCTAGCTTTTTTATCAGTTATTCACAACCACAAAAAATTGTTCATTTGCTAGAATATTGGTTTACAAGTTGTATTTTGCCTTTACCTTGCTGCTGCGGTGTATGAAGATCAGTGTTAAACACGGCTAGGTTGAGTTGATTGCTTGCATTTCTAAATGATTTTGGAGTGTTTTAGTCCATTCCAATTTCTGAGGAGAACCCCTTCATTAGCTCTGTCTTTCCTAAAAATCTTAAATGGCTTTTGCTGACTTCTATAATTTGTTAACTGTTTGAGTATCGAAATGCCTGTAACTTGTTACAGTTGGTGCCATGATATTGGTCGGGAGCAGGCTGCCAATAGGCCTCTTCTGAAAACCGTATTTCAGGTGCATATCATATTTAATATTACCAGTAATAAAATTGGTTCTGTTGGCATGATAACGTGTTTCATGCTTTCTTAGGTTATGATGCGTCTATTCAGTCCTCGCAAAACAACACTTCTCTTCGTCTTACGTGACAAAACGAAGGTATGGTTGCTTTACAAACTCTTGAAGCTGTCGTTACATGTGTAGTGCTTTACTTTCTATTAGCACATATTTTTGTAGTTTACTTAATCATTATTTATATGTTCCTGTAGACCCCATTTAAATTTTTGGAGCCTATTCTTAGAGAGGATATTCAGAAGGTAACGCGTGCTACCATATTTGTTTTGGAAATTATTACCCTCGTAGGCTTTAATTGGATGCAACTATTACAGATATGGGAAACTGTTCCCAAGCCCCAGGTGTACAAGGACACTCCTCTCAGTGTATTTTTCCGTGTAAGAAAAAGATCTCCAGCATTTATCATTAATGATACTGGTCTCGGTTCTATGTTATCTATTTGTCTTATTTGTACCTGAAGGTGGAGGTTGTTGCCTTATCCAGTTATGAGGAGAAGGAAAAACAATTCAAAGAAGAGGTAACTCTTATTAAGCTGTAGAATCCGTATTTCCAGCATAGATATGTGCCATAATATCATTGCATAAAATTACGGTCTTATGCGTGGTTCGATACAGGTTTCCCAACTTAGGCAGAAGTTTTTCCATTCTATATCTCCAGGAGGACTTGCTGGCGATAGAAGGGGCGTTGTCCCTGCTTCAGGATTTTCTTTCAGTGCACAGCAGATATGGAAAATTATCAAAGAAAATAAGGACCTTGACCTTCCAGCTCACAAGGTCCCCTATTTCTATTCATTTTGAAGGAGGAATGGATTACTTCTGCGTGCTATAACTCGTGTAACTCTGTTGTCATCAGGTCATGGTTGCCAGTGTACGGTGTGAAGAGATTGCCAACGAGAAGTTCAGTCGCTTGGCATCTGATGAAGTATTATTTCTTTATGTAATGAAAGTATAAGTCTCCTATTGTCCAGTACTAAGCTCTTGATTTGGTATAGGAATGGATGGCTCTGAAGCGAGCTGTACAAAGCAGTGCTGTCCCTGGCTTCGGAAAAAGGATGAGCTCAATTTTGGAAAAATATCTGTCAGAGTAAGTTTGACATGTTTAGAAATGTAACTTTTTACTTATCTGCTTCAAGCAACTTGGCAGCTGATTTTTGGCAAGATACCTTTTTGAATCATCTTTTGAAACTAGTAAAAATGTGATAAGTACCTGAACAATTAGCTAATTCAAGACAATAAGGAAGAATGGAATCAACTGTATTTTGATTATCCAACTAGCCAAATGAAGTACACTCAATTCTGTAATTGTAAAGAAGAAAATGAAATACAGATATTTGGCATTCGAGAGGCCAATTCTCTCCTACTGTTCCACTAATTTCTCATTCCTATTCAAGTCAGCCACACTCTTATTTATACTTGGTTGTCTAACTAACTCCTCAATGTGCATGTGCTTTTTCCATCAATTTCCCTAATCTGTCCTTGCTCCCTTCTTACGCCTTTGGTATGTTATGTGGAACTGCGGGTCTATCATTACCTTCCCCTATGAGATTCACCTTGTCCTCAAGGTGAAAGTATGGAACTGTTGTTTAACCATGTCATATGACTCCCATGTAGCTTCAAGTGGTGGAAGCCCTTTCCATTGTATCAGCACATCCAATCCTCTTATATTGCTCCCCACTCCTGGCCTTACCCCAAGTAGTGCTTCAGGTTCAGCCAACATTTCCAACTCTTCACTCAACTGGCTTGGCACTTCCTTTACAGCTTGAACCGCTCCCTCTGCCTTGCGCAATTGAGATACATGGAACACGAGGTGGATATTACTCGTCGACGGTAGAATAAGCTTATAAGCGACTTGACCAATCCTTTGCCCAACTGTAAACGGACTATGAAACCTTGTTGCTAACTTCTCATTAACACGCCGGTAGGGACGAACCTTTAAATATACCAGGTCGCCCACTACGAAGGTAACGTCTCTTTGCTTAGAATGAACTATGCACTTCATCTTTGCCTGGGCCCTCAGCAATTGTGCCTTCAGTTCCTCCAGAACCTGATCACGCTCGAGAAGCTATTGTTCGATTGCCAGCACAGGAGTAGTTCCCTTGTCAAACTTCAGCAAAGCTGAAGGGAGCCCGTAAACAATCTGAAAAGGGGTCATCTTGCTTGCTATGTGAAAGGAGGTGTTGTACCACAATTCAGCCCCGGCAACCAATTGAACCATGCTTTAGGTCGAGAAGAAGCAAAACAGCGAAGGTAGGTCTCAAGTGTGCGATTTAGTACCTCTGATTGCCCATCGGATTGGGGATGGTAGGCTGTACTACGGTTAAGTTTTGTGCCTTGTAGAAGAAACAACTCTTCCCAGAAATGGCTGATGAAAACTTTATCTTTGTTTGACACAATGGAGCGTGGTATCCCATGCAACCTTACTATCTCTTTTACAAAATTTCCAGCCACGCTAGCAGCTGTAAATGGGTACTTGAGACCTATGAAGTGCCCATATTTGCTTAACCGATCCACCACCACCAGAATTGTATCCATGGTTCCAAATTTTGGTAACCCTTCGATGAAATCCATTGCTCTATTTTCCCAAATCTGATTCGGAATAGGTAAGGGTTGTAGTAATCCCGCCGGTGATAATGCGAGATACTTATTCTGCTGGCAAACTGCACATTGTCGTACATACTTCTGAATGTCCGCCTTCATACCTTCCCAGTAAACATTTTGCGGCAATTCGCATGTATGTTTTCAGGAATCCAGAGTGCTCCCCGCTCTTACTATCATATCCTTGTAACATCAATGGAATCAAGCTTGATTCCTTCGGCAAAAACAAACGCCCTTTGAACAACAGTTGTCCATTTACCATAGAAAAACTTGAATTGCGAGATTGGTCTTGCTGAAGTTCCTGAATGATTTTCAGGAGCTGTGAATCTGCGCGGACTTCTTCAGCTAGAATGTCCAGTTGTAAGACTGCAAGCACCGAGAGGGCCATTAGTTCGACTGAAGAGCTGATGTGGGATAGTGCGTCAGCAGCCTTATTTTCCACCCCCAAATGATATTGCACTTCAAATTGATATCCCATTAACTTTAGTAGCCACTTCTAGTATTCCGAATTAACTTTCCTCTGCTCCAACAAGAACTTAAGACTTTTCTAATCCGTTCTTACAAAGAATTTGTGACCAAGTAGGTAATGCCTCCATTTTTGCACCGCAAATACAATTGCCATCAATTCCCTCTCGTATGCTGATTTTACCTTCCCTTTCGAGCTAGCGCACGGTTGAAATACACTATAGGGTGTTGGTCCTGCATCAACACCGCCCCCAAACCGAACCCCGAAGCATCTGTTTCTACCACGAATGGCCTATTCAAATTCGGAAGGACTAGAACTGGAGCTGTTGTCATAGCTGCCTTTAACGAAGTGAATGTCAGTTCTGCTTCCTCATCCCAGAAAAAATTATCCTTGCGTAAGCGATCAGTTAGTGGTCAGGCCAATTTTTCATAATCCTTCACAAAGCGGCGATAGTATCATGTCAGCCCCAAAAATTCCCTCAACTCTCACAGTGACTGGGGTTTCGGCCATTTGACCATGGCTTGGATTTTGGTCGGGTCAGCTGCCACATGCCACACCTTGTTGTGAAATGCAATTCCCAAGTACTCCACTTCCGGTTGGCCGAAACTACATTTCTTGCGATTGACATATAGTTGATGGTGTTTTAATAGCTGCAACACCCTCCTCAAATGCTCCAAGTGATCATCCAGATTACGGCTATAGATTAAAATATCGTCGAAGAACACTAGCACAAATCGCCTCAAGTGCTCCTTAAAGACTTTATTCACGAGGGACTAGAATGTGGCGGATGCGTTCGTCAATTCAAACGACATTACCAAGAATTCATAGTCCTTCGTGTGTCCTAAATGCTATCTTCGGAATGTCCTCTGGCCCGCCCCGAATTTGATGGCACCCCGCCTTAAGATCAAGTTTAGAGAAAATGGTAGCCCCATGTAGTTCATCTAGTAATTCATCTATCATCGGAATGGGAAACTTGTCCGGTATCGTCACCTTGTTTACGGCTTGATAGTCCACACAAAAACTCCACCCTCCATCCTTTTTTTCACCAATAACATTGGGCTAGAAAAAGGGTTGTTACTTGGTCTGATGATGCCTGCAGCCAACATTTCCTGGATCAACCGCTCTATTTCATTTTTTTGCACATGAGGGTAGCGATATGGCCTGACACTCACCGGTTTCGTGCCTGGTTGTAAATGGATGGCATGATCCTTGGTTCTCTGTAGGGGCAATCCAGACAACTCCTCAAATATCTCACTAAATTCCTTCAACATCTCCATCATCTTTGCTGGGGCTTCCCCTTGTTCCTTCTCACACTCGACTCCCATGCTTCCCAGTTCGAGTAGTACATCCTCTCCTCCCTCCCTGAAGGCTTTCATCATAGCCTTCAGAGTCACCATAGTTTTACTCAAGCTGAGGTCCCCTTGCAATGTCATAGTTGTACCCCCGATTTGGAATTTCATGTTAAGCGATTTCCGGTCAATCTTAGTTACGCCCAATGATGATAGCCACTTCGTCCCTAATATCACGTCAGAGCTACCCAAGTCTAGGGGAAGAAAATCCTCCACTACCTCAACATTCTGGAGCGATAATAACACCCCTTTGCACACTCCTGCGCCTTGCACTGCCACCCCTGTTCCCATGATTACTCCATACCCGGCGGTATCTGTTCTCTGCAGGTCTAACTTCTGGACTAACTCCGCTGAAATAAAATTGTGGCTAGCCTCGCAATCAATTAGTACCACCACCTCTTACCCATAAATCACCCCTTTAATCTTCATGGTTTATGGTAGAGTGAGACCCACCACCGAGTTCATAGATAACTCGACCACTTCTCTCGTAATAATTTGCTCCGTTTTCCCCCTTCTCTTCCGTCTTCCGTTTTCCACTCCTCCTCCAACTCTTCATCATAAACCAGCATAACTTACAATTCTCTGTTCTTGCACTTATGCCCAACAAAAAATTTCTCGTTACAGCGGAAGCACAGCCCCCTCTCCTGCTTGCTCTTGAGCTTGGCTACACTGAGCTTCTTAAATTTTGGAGCAGCATCGTCTAGACGAGTCGCATTTCTGTCTCTCATAGGTGGTACCACTAGCGTAATTGCAGCTTGGGTGGATTGAACAATCTGTCGGGGTGAAGGGTTTTGCCAACTTAGGTTTGTAATTGATTTACTCCTTATTGGGTCAATTCTACTAATTTGGGTTTGCCACATTAAGTTCTTTTTCTCTATCCGTTGGGCTAGATCCATGATTTGTTCTAGCCCAATGGCCTTAATACCCTAATTTCTGCCCTTATTTTTGGTCTTGGCCCGTTTATGAAATGGCCCTCCAAAATGGTGCCGAAAACTTCTCCAATCAGTGGTGCAAGAGTCGCGAAGGCAATCCTGTATTCCATCACTGTCCCTTCTTGTCGCAGAGCTAGGAATCTCTCTTCCATGGAGCCCTTTAAGGAAGTCCTGAAGCGAGATCTCATTAATAGCTTGAGCTCCTCCCAATTCCTTATCCCTTTTCTCTTCTGTTCCCACTAGTACCAGGCGAGAGCGTCACCGTCGAAACATAGTGTAGCCGTCTCCAGTTTCTCTACTTCCGTCACCTAATTCACCATAAAATATCGTTCAGCTCTGAAGATCCAGTCGTCTGGGTTCTTCCCAAGGAATACCGGCATCTCCAGCCTTCTTCCCCTAATCTCCGGTCGTCAATTTTCCCCTGCATCCTCATTTCCGGCTCGAGAGCTTGTCTGAACTCTTGGAGAAATTTCAGAAAGCAAAGTATACCCTGAGTCCTTTCCGCCTTCGACCCCTTTGCTTTTTTCTCGTTTTCTCCTCCTTCCCATTTCGATCTCATGAAGGAAAACTGTTCTAGAATGAGGGACATGTTTTTCTCACTGTTCTGGACTCTTTGCATTTCCACTTGGATCCTATCAAACCCCATTTGCAATCCTTCCATCTGCTCTTACATTTTCCGGCGAACCCCTTCCAACTCCCCCACTCGATCGGATAAATTCACCATCCCAGTCGTAGTACTTTGATACCAATGATAAGTACCTGAACAATTAGCTAATTCAAGACAATAAGGAAGAATGGAATCAACTGTATTTTGATTATCCAACTAGCCGAATGAAGTACACTCAGTTCTGTAATTGTAAAGAAGAAAATGAAATGCAGATATTTGGAATTCGAGAGGCCAATTCTCTCCTACTGTTCCACTAATTTCTCCTTCCTATTCAAGTCAGCCACACTCTTATTTTTACTTGGTTGTCTAACTAACTCCTCAATGTGCATGTGCTGCTTCCATCAATTTCCCTAATCTGCCCTTGCTCCCTTCTTATGCCTTTGGTATGTTATGTGGACTGCGGGTCTATCAAAATGTTTTCACAAAGATGACCATATCGATTTCTGTAAGCAGACAGAAATCTGCATGTGTGCATAGCGATCTGTGTGTGTTGTGCTTGTAATCTTACTCTAGTATGGACTACCATAACAAGGTATACATTTTTGGTTGACCTTCTCTGGGTATTCATGTGATTTATATTAATTTGAAAAAATTCAAACCTGCACTTCATAATTTCCGCATCTTTCCCTGACAAGGGTCACCTGTTCCATTGGAATTTGGATTATTCCTCGGCTTCAAAATAATGTTTTCCTTGCACATGGCCACAAATGAGAAGCACCATACACCTGCCCTTGTTAAGAGGCCACACCTAAGCTACCAAAAGAGAAATGCTTCAACCTTACAAACTGCATCCCCAATCCACACTTATCCGTATGNCCCCCCCCCCCCCCCTCCTTTTTGGACAATAGATTAGTGGAGAAAGGTTTCTTTCTGTTCAAATTTGAGGTGATGGCCATTAAAAATAATTTTATTATTTCGCAGATATGATGTGGAATCTGTTTACTTTGAAGAAGGTGTGAGAAATGCGAAGCGCGAGCATTTGGAATCGAAAGCATTGCAGGTCTGGCAACTGTTACCTTGAACCTTGCATTAATATTATTGTAATCAACTGGTTTGAATATATTTGCTGCTGTACAGGAGTGAGTGACATATATTAAATTTTCAAGAAAAGAGTTAAGTTATTAAATAATGTTCAAACATTTAGGTAAATCAAGAGTGTCGCAATATGTTGATAATTTCTGGCTTCTGCGCCTTTGATTATGTCTCTAATACTTTTATTTGTTTGTATTTAAAAAGAAACAGATGCTTCTTGAAACTCTGGTAGTATGGACTGATACAGTACTCTCGAATAACCTATATTTCTTATTGGCTTCTGGACTTCTCTCTTGTTCAGTGTCCATGAAAGGGATTTCCAGAGACAACTTTGGATATACTTATTTCTTTTTGTTACCCTTCTTTTTGGGATAGAGCAGCGATTCCATTTTTCTCTTTTCCTCATTCTCTTCCAGTTTTTAGGGGGTGGGCTGTTGGTTGAGGCTTGTACATGTTCCATGAACAAGTGGGATATGTGCCATACATTCATATTTGAATATCTTCTTGAATTAATGCCAATGTGTTTCTTCTGAAATCAAGATATTATCTTTAAATGATAAAATATGCATATTGCAGTTGGTTCATCCTGTTTATATCTCCATGTTGGGGCATCTACGTTCTAGAGCACTTGAAAGTTTTAAGACTCGACTGGAACAATCTTTGGCCGGAGGAGAAGGATTTGCTGCATCTGTTCGTAGCTGCAGTCAGTCTTCTATGCTCGAGTTTGATCAGGGATGTTTAGGTGCTGTATTTACAATGTTCATCTGTAGTTTTCCCTCCCCCTCCTCCTATCAAATATATATACATTTTCCTACAGCTCAGACAATAAGTACTGTAGTTTTTTATTGCTATTCTATGAAGACTTCCTCATATCTATTAGAAATCCTTTCGGGGGGTTTGTTCTGGAATTTTTTTGACTCTTATTTCTTTCTTGAGGAATGCATTTGAGCTCTTCCCTGCTTGAACCTCATAGTTAGCTGCGGTAGTCTCACTACGATTGATTTACTGAGTGCTAGCAAATGTGTTTGTTTAATTGTTCCTCCATCACAGAGTGCTTTTCGTGTCCAATTTCAGATGCTGCTATACAGCAGGCTAGTTGGGATGCTTCTAAAGTACGTGAAAAACTTCATCGTGATATTGAAGCTCATGCATCCATTGTTCTAAGTGTGAAGTTGTCAGAATTGATAGCCAATTATAAGGTATGCATTCTTGGATGACGGGAAATTTTAATTCTCTTTATTTGAACTAGTTTTCTTTTCTAGTTTATTGTTTCTATTTTACTTTCCACATATGAAAGTAGTGGCAATTTATATGACATTTGCAGAAACTAACTTCATTTACAGAAACAAATTTCTGCAGCACTCACTGAACCTGTGGAATCCCTTTTTGAATCTGGTGGGAAAGACACATGGGCTTCAATAAGAAGACTCCTGAAACGTGAGACTAATGTAGCTGTATCCGCTTTTCTTTCTGCTGTTGCTGGTTTTGAATTGGACCAGGCAATATTTGAGGAAATGGTACAGAGTTTGCAGGAATATTCTAGAAGTTTAGTGGAGAGAAAAGCAAGAGAGGAAGCTGGTAAAGTCCTGGTGCGCATGAAGGACAGGTTGGTAAAAAATCTCGTTTTGCAGGACATCTTTTCTCAGCAATTGCCCTTCTAATTGCTTATAATTCGGGGACTTCTAGGTTTATTACTGTCTTCAACCATGACAAGGATTCACTGCCGAGGGTTTGGACGGGGAAAGAAGATATTAGAGAAATCGCAAAGGAGGCCCGCTCTGAGGTAATTTATGAAGACATGCACCTGAGTTAACTCTACTGACCTAACCAAGTTATATTTTCTGAAATGAGCTATCATTCTTTTGCAGTCTTTGAAGCTTTTGTCCACAATGACTGCCATACAATTGGATCAGAAAGCAGACAACATAGAGAATGTACTATTCTCCACCCTCATGGCCAGGACAGTTGCCCCTCCTCAGAACAGGGGAAATGAAGTTTCTGGAGATCCTCTTGCTTCAAGCACATGGGAAGAGGTCACGATGAGCATGCCTGCTATTGGTTTTTACTCAAATCACATGAATTAGTTTTTCACTAGCTTTGAATACGTTTTAGGTCCCTCCAGAGAAGACGTTGATTTCACCTGTGCAGTGCAAGTCCATTTGGAGACAGTTTATTGTGGAAACTGAGTATACGGTCACTCAAGCTGTTGTTGCACAGGTTAAAATTTAGCATATGCTTTTTTTTTTTCTTTTTTTTTTCATGTAATGTATCTAACCTATTAAGGTAGACAAAATGAACAATCTTTGGAGGCTTTTAGGTTAGCATAAGCCTGCTTGTTTTCTGGGTTTTGATGTACTTTAGTTGCAGTATTTGGATTATAATCTTGTCATCCTTTAATATTTCAGTCTTTTTTTATCAAGCCGTTGAAATAATTGGATGAAGATGATGTGTTTCATTACTACCTGAAATGCATATGAAAATAAGAGCTATTAATTAGATAAAAATTGTGCTTGTGAACATAGATCTCAGCTAGTAGTACAACTTTATATATCCATGCTTTGTAATTCTGGATTTTGGTATATTAAATTATTTTAATACTTTTGTGTGTGCACAAATGAAGTCTCACAAAAAACCTATATGCTTTTTAGTCCCCGGGATGATAAATTCTACTGTGTACTTTTCTTTACTGTGGAGTGTGGGATGCTGACGCTTGAAATCTCTCCTCCACAATGTTTGCACGTGCCCAATCTCTTGAGTATTCACTTTGTACCGTTATATCATCTTGTAAAACCCTTCTTGGGGTTTCCTCGTGTTGGAAGTTGATGATTCATCAATCTGAATTTCGTTGTACTTTCTAAGTTTCTCTGGTTGAGGTCCCTCTAATGAGCATAATGCTAAGTAATTTATTCCTTTGGTTGGTTTTATGTATTTTCAACTTCGAAAATCTATTTCCTACAGAAGACATACGAGCAACGCAACAGTTGGTTACCTCCTCCTTGGGCAATCATGGCAATGCTTATACTTGGTCTAAATGAAATAATGTTCCTTTTAAGGTAAGGCGTTCTCCCCAATTTTTATGTAATTCTGCTGGATATATTAACAACCACTTCCTTCTCATTATAGTAGCCCGTGTTTTCCTTTCACAAATTGTGCTTTAAACAGGAATCCTCTTTACCTTCTGGTGTTATTTGTAACATATTTGCTTGGGAAAGCCATATGGGTACAGATGGACATTCCAGCGGAAGTTCGTATTGGCACTGTGAGTAAAAATTCATTCGATATTTGCAGCGACTATATCTACAATCTATGCTCATCGAAGCGAGCATTTTTTTTGTTATTTTTACCAGCATGGGAATGTCATTACATGCGCTTTTCTCTTTTTCCATTTCAATCAGGATTTAATTAACTCTTAATAGTCACTTGTAGAAGCTCTTGGGGGTCATTCCAAGCATTGCCAAGGCTAATTTTGATTCCTTTTGCAGCTTTCTGTGCTTATTTCGCTCTCAACAAAATTCCTTCCCACAGTCATGAATCTTGTTAGACGACTTACTGCTGAAAGTGAAGAGAGTTTGGAGCCTGCATCTCCTCCGCGGCTTGCTTCCCAGAGTTTCAGAAATCAGATGCAAAAATCTGACTCAGTAGCAAGTTCAATTCCAGATTCCTCTGTCTCAACTGAAACTGGTGTTGAATACATAAGCCCCCAACTTGAGCATAGGATAGTAACAAATCCTGAACAAGAGGAAACATCCTGTTTTGGAGCATCTGACTAGTGTAATTTTGCTAACTTTAATTGCTGTTCTTTTGTAAACTGTCCTCCAAGTTTTTTTTAGTTCTTCAAGTTAATAACCAAAACTATATTTTAAGCCGGAGATATTTGCGAATTGGATGCAGGTTCTACCCCGCTCTAGGATTGGAACTGAAGAAAGTGAAGAAGCTTTTGCAAACATTCCAATATCTTACCTTTTCAAATGAATGGCCATGTCTGCAAGTGGTGTTAACCTTTGAACTGAGAAACAGGGAAAGAACTTTGCTGTATATAGAGTGACCCCCATAATGTTCATTTCTTGTGTATAAAAAATAAATAAGAAAAAATACCTATATAACATATTTGTACATATGATGTTAGAACATAATTATTATCTTTCATGTTGATTTGTATTGTGCTGAAGTTCAAAATATTTAATTTACTCACTTTACATATCAGTACCTTCTGTATTTTTATTTTAATATTTTAGGATGTATTTTGGGACTATGTGATGTTACTCAAAATATGTGGATTATATAAAATGTGGTGAAAATTTGGATAAAACTAGCAAACAAAAACTTTACCAAACTAGAGTATTGTGTTTGAAAGAATCTTAGGTCGGTTGTTAGGAAGAGGTTGGATATTCATTATTTTAGGTGAAAATATTTACGTTATCTTGTATTTAAACTAAACACTTATTGAATAAGGTATGAATGAATTATTTCTGAAAACTTGTAATCTGTTTTTCGAGGCTCATTAGTTTTTCAAAAATTAATATTTTACTTTTAATGTCCTTTCCACTAAGGTCTTTTTGAAGAGTTTAGAGCATGTTCTCTTTATCGTTTTAAGTTGTTTTCTATTTTCGATTTTTTAAAACAGTGAAAACGCGTTCTCTTTTCTATTTTCGAAAATGCTGTTTTGAAAACAAGTTAACAATTTACAAAGAAAATTCAAAATGACAAATTTTTCATTTTGAGTGTTTTGAGTTATAATCAAACCAAAATTTTCAAAACGCGTTTTGGGTGTTTTGAAAATAATTTTTAAAAAATGTTAAAAAGAACACATTTTTTACAATTTCAAAATGGACACTCAAAACACGAAACCCAAAATGAATTCAAAACACAAAACTAAAATACAAAGAAAACTGCTCCTTAGTTTCTTGAAAATTTTGATGTTCACTTTTTAGCGTAGAAGTTAGAAAATCTGGATCAAATGAATTTTTGGTCGTTGAATTTTTGCTAAGTCTTGGTTCAATCTCAAATTCCTCCTCTAGTCCTTAATCATGGGTATGATCACTCATAGGAGCTTGCTTTCTTTTTGGACGTATATGAAATACATGACCAAATTACGAAGCCTTTTTCAATTTTATTATCGTGTGTGTGTGTGTGTGTGTGTGTGTGTCTATATATATATATATATAGATTCATGTACAACAAATTGATAAGCACTACTATTATATGCATAGTCAATGAAGATACAATATACAGTTTTTAAGCATATTTTTACCTTCTTAGGTGTATATATAGCCTTCATGAGAAAACATTCACACATTCGTAGGTATTTATAGAAATATTTTTTCCCTTTACATAACTTATATGGACTCTTATTTCTCTTTAGAGGCCTTATTTAAAATGTTATATGCTGATAACATAATTTTCCCTCACTTAACAATAAGGTAATCCAGAACTTACTAATATTGTATTCATAATTTCTTTGAACTGTGATTCTTTTTTTATTCAGCAACACCATTTTACTGAAGTGAATAAGGTATTGTCATTTCATATGCGATTTCGTGTTATGCACAAAATTTAGCAAATTGTGTTCATATTCATCACATCAATCACTTCTCAATACCTTGATTTTCTTAATAAGTTAATTTTCAACTTCATTCTTTCAAAGAACAAGTTTCTCTATAACTCCATCATTACTTTTAAATAGATACACATAATAGTATTTTGTGTTCTCATCGACAAAAGTAATAAAGTACTAATTGCAACCTCTTGTTTATATTAATTTTAAATCACATACATAGCTGTGAATTAAATCAAGTGGTCTTATATTTCTTTCAATAAATTGAAATGATGAACTTGTCAATTTTAACTCAACACAAGTCTCACACCTATGTTTAGATTCAATATGGAACATGAGTAAGCAATTCAAGTTAATTAATTTGCACAAAGTATCATAATTAACATGTTATAGTCTACCATGCCACAAAGTGGATGACTCAAGTAAGTTAATTTTATTCATTTTCAACTTGACAAATATTACATCAAGCATAAATTGTCCATCGACACATAACATTTGCCAACAAACATTCCCATTTTAGATAAAATGATTTTATCTTAATTAAACACAATATAGAAGTCCACCATTTATAATTAGGAAGTAGCCAACAATAAATTTCTTGGCCAGACATCCTCAGTTTTATACTAAAGACTCCAACATTTCCTTAGCCATTTTAGTCATACAATACATATATAGTAAATTAGTTAATATGTTCATAAAGACGTTGCCGAATCAGAATGTTTTCAAGCATCAAGCGTTACGTCTCATTTTCGAGTCTCCATATGGGAATGCCACGTAGGCAGGAGAAAGTCAAATAAAGACCCAGGAGGTCAAGTATGAAGAAATCAAACAAACCGAGGTCCTTACATTCTAAGGCCGAAGTCTATGATGAAGTACTGCCTACAAGACGAAGCACTGCAATGTGGGTTGAACAACTGACTAAGGAAACAAAGAAAGGGGCCTAAGCTCCCCACTTAGAGCACCACCTCAAAGATCTCTTCCGAGGCTCTCATGCGTCCGAAGCTCAAGAAGTCGACGCTGTCTTTTGCAGTATATTTGAGGATCTCTTAGAAGTGATTGATGTAACGTCTGTAATAAAGCTTGTCATTGTATCAGCCTATTGCATAGAGCGGCTGACCCCTTTATCAATGCATTAATGGTATGAATAGACAGTGATGTTAAACCCCAATTCAGGAGATGAAGCTACTTGGTTCTGATCTAACGATCACCATGTCAGCCAAAATAGTATAAATAGCCGCTCCTTGTAAAAAATAAGGGTTGGCATCTTGATAAGCAAAAGACCAAATACATGTACTGAAAACTCTCAAGAATTTAACACAATAGCATTGAGAAATTCCTCCATTACTCATTTTCAACGTTGTCAAATTCAGATTAAAAGGGAAATTGTTGTTGTTTGCAATATGCAACCAAAGCCCTTCTTATCTACCCTTCCACATATTCCATCGAACGAGAAAAGAGATTTATTTTTGGTTATCTTAGTTTGGCAATTGTTGATAGTGCAGTTGTCATCAAATCACACCTTCGGAGTCCGAAACGATATCGTCTCTTGCTGAAAAGTACCTCCCGCATCCATTCCAAATTGGTTACCGTACTTATTCCGGTAAAAACACGTCGGATCCGTACTTGACGTGGCAAGAGTGAACCCGACATCTGTTGAGTTCATTTTTTTGGCAACATCAAGTACACTGCTAACTTGTATATCTCCCTTTCTTTATATTTTTGGAGCAATCTAAATCAAGAACCTTGCAAGATTCAGGATAATAAGATAAAACAATATCTTATCTTGTTATATGTTGAAATTCAACTTATTAAATTTCTCCAAGTTTTCTCCATAATTAATTTAAACAATTACAGCATGACCAGTTGTTTAAGTCACTGTCTAGGTCATATCAAGATTGATCCGGTTCCATTTTTGAACACTCAAGATGCTTTTATCCTAAGAGAGACTCTCAAATATTAACCACTCATTCAACACTCATTTCTATTTGTTTTATAATTAAACAGTTAATAAACTTCCAAACTTGTTTATAGACTTATGAAGATGTGTAAAATACATTGAAAAACTAATATCTCCAAATTCCAAATTATGATACCTGAATTTTCAAACCCCTTTTTAGAGAATTTTTTTATGAATAGAATTACTTGTTAGCAACTAGTATCTTAAATAATTGGAGTGAGAATTAAAACCAAGTTTTTAGTAGATAAAAAAAAAAAAAAAAATGATGAAATGTGTGATTAAAAAAGTTGTGTGTCTCGGAAAATATATGGTTAAAATTAATTATTGACTTTGACCGATATTAAAATCTATCATACGGTTATTATGATTCTAGGTAGGCTAGACAAAAACAATTCATTGTGGTTGTTCCAACTATTTCCTAAATTCTGAATATTGGACATGATTCCTCCTTCCACTAGGTTCATTATGCTATGTGATTCAGCCCATTTTGTGCTTTTGATTTGGAAACTTAATTTGAATTTTATTTATTTATTTTTTTGCCTGGTTGAACTCACAAGTGTAGTAGTGACATGGTCCACTTGCATTGCAAGGCAAAAAATGTACATTTTGATATTTTAGTATTGTCAAATCCCCATAGCTACTTTAATAATTCAAATGTAGTTGTTAGCTTAATGGAATAATGGTCACTATAAACAACAAATTATTAATAGTTGGCATTACCTAATACCTTATATTATTATTAATGAATGACTTATTATTTATGGGTTAGGTTAATGGCTCATAATTGATAACACGCTTTATTTATTTATTTTTTCAAAAGTACTGCACGTACATAAACAAATTCCACATAAATACAATGGAACAATCACACAAGGGTGGAACCCACACATTTTTTTTCTTTTTAAATACATAATGGGACTCACTGTTGTCTCTATTCTGGTGAAATTATGTGGATTTATTCTTGATTTATTTTTTTTTATTTTATTTTTTTACAATTTCTTCTTCTGTTACTGATTTCAGCTTTCTTGTCATTAGTACAAATTAAAGGAGACAAATACAGAAGAAAGTTGCAAAGAGTAGCCGACACATCATTTCACACTTTAAAGATAACAAGTAGTTAGTTGTTGGAATTAGCAATTTAGGATCTTTAAACCTTTGACTCGGATCTAATTTTCAAACTATACAAGATCTTGTGTTTCTATTAATTTAATAAAATCCAAGTTTGATGGATATTATTTTGGAATAATGTTTAGTCTTTCGCTTGCGATAAGTTTCTCGTATTCTTATATTAAGAGTGGATAAAAGTATTGAGTTAGGTCGAAATCGGATCGAACCATCCAGTTCGATAGTTATGTTTAAGTTCTAAACAGTTTCAGGTGGTAAAATTAAGAATCAACGATTCAGTCCGATTTTTTATTTAAACACTTGAATTGAAAACTTGAAATGAATTGAACTTTTATTTTCTATTTTTCCAAATATTGAGGCTAGCAAGAACCAACCACATAGAAGAATTATACGTTTTAAATAAAATCAGCTCCCCTTTCTCTATGGAGTCAAAAAATAAGTAATCTTGCTGATATTCTCGCAACATATTTTTCACTAATTTGTAGGACTTATTCAAAAATTAAAAAGGAATTCTTTTAATTCAGTTCAATTTTATGATTATATTTAGAACCAAAGGTTATCGTTGATTCTCGATTATGATGGGTTCTCGTAGTCGAACCATGTCCATTACTCCTTTACATTTCAAAAACGTCAAGAAAAGCCGAATGATTTGTTTTTAATTAAATTTCGACGAGCACTCGATTCACAAAATAATTTTCAACTATATTTTGCAAAGCGATAAGTTCGAGTAAATCTCTTAATAGTCGGATCAACCCAATAATGTTGTATTAATATAGGTCCCGTTTGGTTGGGATTAAAATTCAATTAAAATTGAAAATATGATCGTTATTGAGTTCCACTTGTCTAATAAAAGTTAACAATAATAATTAGTTTTTCAATTTTAATCTCTACCGAACGGGCCCATAATGAACAGGTACCACGGGAGAGAAATACAAATATTTAAAATAATGCAAGGATCAATTACAGCAATTTTATCCTTCTTTAGGTACTTAATCAAAGGTGCAAGATCCAATAAAGATTCAAATCTTTCATTTCATGCACTTTGGCCATAAATGTTCTCTCTCAAAAAATTATTAGTCTGATTAATAATTGTTGTCTCCTCCATGCACGTGGGCCATAGGATATGAAAATCCTTGAACTTACACAAATCTAATTACATGGTTTAGGCTCGCTACTTGGTATTCAACCCGTCATATTCAAGACACGTTAGCATGTAGAACTAGACAAGCCAAACACATTGACACAAGGACAGAGATATTTGTAACTAAAAAATTTATCGTTCTCAGATGCACGCGGGCCAGCGTGAATAAAAAATCTCAAGATGTGGTCTCCACTCTCCTATTGAGTCGGTAAGGGATTAAGTAAAAAAAATTCGATATACATAGCATGGAAAAATCTCCATTTGTAGGGGAATTCATTAGCAGGATTTTTTTTTATCTGTCAATGAAACTGCGCTAAGTATCCCTTTGTATGAATTATGTGAAACTTTCCCGATACATGTAGCATTACTCAAGTCACATTAACAACAAATTCATGTAGTATATAACTCAATTAATAAAATTGTATTTAACGTAACAATAATTTTAAGAGTGGTTATATTGTAATCACAATTTCTTATATTGCATTTGTGTCATTAATTTTTTTATTGCATTTTATCATAAACATTTCATTAATTAATACATATTGTCATTAATTATTGCCAAAAAGTCCATTAAGATGACGCAAAAAAGATTTATTTGCACCTTATATTTTTAGATAAGTAAAAAGCATTAATTTAGCTCTCGTTTGGTACACATTTCATTTTCATTCTTCTACTCATTTTCAAACACACATTTTTCAATAAAATAATATTTTTCATCATATTAATAATATTTTTCTTCTTTTTCAACCACACATTATCCATCAATCTACTATTCCACAATACATTCTTCCAAAATTTTGTGGCTCAAACACACCCTAAAAAATGCAACGCAAAATTTCTCGTCATTCTGAACCACACTAACAGAGTATATTGAGCACAGGCAAAAATTATCATCAGAAACTAAATAACATAATTAATAGAAGATTGATGATAGTAATATGACAAAAAAAAAAAGTACAGATATAATTGTAAAATAAGCAAAACCTAAATATTTAATACAATTAAAAAGTAATACAAATAAAAGAAACTTGTGGCGACAATACTATAACCACTTGTGACACTAAGTGTCATCAAATGAAATGTATAATTAAATGAATTATATAATTTTTTCTTTAATTGAACTTGTCACGTATTATCACATAAATTGATGTTACAACATCACTGGTATTAAATAGCATTATTCGAAATGAAATTACAATTTTAGTAGTAAGAAAAGGATAAAAAAAAAAAAAAAAATCCTCATTACTTAAAGTCAAGTTATCAATGTTTTACATGAATAATATTATTTAGCATTACTGGTGTTAAGTATCAATTTAAATGACAACAATATGTTATTAAATGATAAAATCAGTTAAATTTAATATCACATGATTCATTTAATTGAATTAATCAAGTGCGACAACTTTAAATTGGTATTACGACATTGTGTTAATCCATTTGTACATAATGATTTGTACATAATAGATTACCATCTCTCACATAATGCGCGGAGCATGTGTGTATTTAAAAATTTCGACAATGTGGTCCACACCCTTATTGTGAGTAGTATGTAAAAGATTCTATAAAAAAATTCGATACATGTAGCATGATCCTTATAACATTATCTACTCATTTTCAACCACGCATTTTTCAATAAAATTATATTTTTCATCATATCAATAATTCTTCCTTTTTTTTCAACCACACATTCCGCATCAATCTACTATTTTATAATACATTCTTTCAAAATAACGTGGCTCAAACACCCCCTAAATAGCATTATCCTTTCCAGTTACGTTCACGTGCGCATGTATGCACGCACTCTGTAGCCAGGCAATAACTGGTTTACATTAAATTATTAATTAATGAACCCAATTTATTATTAAAAAGTTGGCAGTGTTTCAATATGAAAGCAAAATTGCCGGTCAAAGAAAGAGGACCCGATAAAGCCGAAACGTACAGTCAAAGCAAAAACTGTCACAGTCAACTAAATCATGGGGACCCACCACAAAACCCCCCATAGAAATTCCAACTTTTTCAATTTTGAAAAATATAATACTATATTTTACGAAATTCGATAACTTGGGAAGTCCGAGGGAGGGAGGGAGTCGTACTCGAATTCCTCGTCCTCGTGCGGGACTCTATAGAATTCCGCGTAGAAAGGGACCATTCAAACCATTTGTTAATCTTAAGTTATGGAAGAAATATTTACAGTTTTTAAAATAGAAAAATCAATTTACAAGAAAATGGTTAAACTCGATTTTTTACTGCAGTGTTTAGAACTCTTCTTTCTGATTCACATAAAAGCAGCTTGAGAAAAATGTTTTGATAATCAAGGATAAGTACATCACATTTTTTTAAAATAGATTTTGTTCGTCACATAAAAGTTGGACCAACTTTCAGCATTGCACAATCCCGCTAGGATGAACATTACTATGAGGTCTTTGAACTTGATCATGTCTTCAAGGTTGGCGACCCAATTTTTAGCATTGCACAATCTCGTTAGGATCATATTATATCAATCATGTTATGATTCTATAAATGAAGTACATTTCTTATTAGGACTCTCATGTTCAATGGCATCGAGATTCTTAAGTGAATTTTGATCTGTACAGATAGCCTTAAAGATGCACACGTGACGTTCATCTTACTTGTTGTCTGTACAGATTCCCTGTACACGTAACAATACTCTTCTTATGTTTACTAGAAGTCCGATAAAATCATACACGACCTCACGTGACCTGATCTCCTAGAACAACACCACAAAGCACTATAAATATACTTGTGTTATTATTCATGTGCGATTAAAAGTCTGTTTGGTAGGGATTAAAATTGAAAAATTGGCCGTTATAGTTGACTTTTATTAGACGAGTGAGATCCAATAACGACCTTATTTTCAATTTTAATTGAATTTTAATCTCTACCAAACATGCTGTAAATTTATAGCTCCATGCTTATCTTTTCCAAGATTATTAACTTAAAAGTTTAAAAGATTTGTTTTAGAAACAAGAAAGTCTTGTTCGTGATATATTCGATCTAAAACTAGCTCTTGCAATGGCATGTGCAATTTTTAGTAACATCAAGTTTAGTAATTGAGTATTGAACGGTGGCTAAAAGATTAATTAAAATAAAAAATCTTAAGATATTGCAAATCCACAATAGTTTGAAACACTATTCTAGGGCATGCGGTGGAATATATTCTCCTTGTAGAATAGGGACAAAGTTGTCATTTCAGAGGTACACTTTTGGCTTTACTAAAGTCCGCTAAATGCATCTATAAGATGGAGTGCTAGTTGTACGCGGAAAGTGCTGCAAGATTTTTTTACGGGTAACAGTTGACAATTCTTTATTGCATAATGGAAAAAAAAAATTGAAGAAGATGAAGAAGAAGAAATCAAACGCAGCACTTGTAAGGGATCTGGTAGCAATTCCCAAGGGATCTGGTAGCAATTCCCTTATACAAGGGGAATTGTTATTGTAAGAAGTGAAAATCAAGTCGAGAAATTACATGACTTAACATGCGTGGCACATGAACCGCTATCCTATATTATTCGATATTTACTCATTGTCTCCTGTAATCCAATTCGTACTAATTTTCCAAAGTGGTTCTCTATATAGATATGGTAATTCAAATTTCATCTCTGATGAGTTTCGTCTATATTTAAAGTTAATCTCTGGTGTATAATTGATTAGATAGACAAAAAAAAATAATAATAATAAACAAGAGAAAGAATGAGAGAAAAGTAATAAATTATAGTGACTCACTTCGCTGGAAGAGTCTCTACATTTAGATGATTCTCTTGTTAATATCTATTTTTTTTTCTTTATTAAATCAGCTAGACAAGTCCCTAAGAGTATCTTCGATGCAACAATATAGATCGTTTAACTTTTACATATGACAAGTAAAATGTTGGTGAAGAAAAGAGCATCTCCAATGCGGATATGGATTGAAAAATTTTTAAGTCTCAATGTGTGAGAGAGAGAGAGAGAGAGAGAGAGAGAGAGAGAGAGTTTATAATGAATTAAATAGAGGATGTTCCTCCATTTTTTAATTTACCATGTAAGGAATTTGGAATGGTGTGGTACACTTTAGTGCAATTTATAGTCTCGAGCATTTCCAATGTATTTTATGAATTGCAATCTAGATGATCGTTGCGCTATAACATCATAGTCATATCATAAAAGTAAGTTACATTTTGTTTCCACAAGGAGCGTATACTTAACTTTGTTTCTATTGATACCAATTTTAAACGAATAGCAAAATTGGTTGATTCAATTATTTACATATACCGAAAACTAATTTTAAACACCTCATTCCCATTTTCTTTTTAAAAATTCAACAGGGTCGACGATTTAGATATTTAACCTAGTCCGAACCGAATTTTATATTGACTAACCTGTTAATCGACCAGCTTGGAATACGTGCTGGTTCTCAGGTCATTGTTATCGGGCCGATTGCTTGTCTGTGTTAAGATTTGTTGTTCCATCTTAAAAGGTCAACGTTATTAAGAGGAGTAGCTCAAGATCTTTATTAATTGGTCTGTGTCAACATCATTTATCGATGTGGGATATATATCCCTTAACACGCCCCCGCAAGATGGTGGCTCATTTGAGCAGATCAATTAATAAAGATCTTGAGCTACTCCTCTTAATAAAGTTGACTTTTTAAGATGGAACCCCAAATCTTAACATGGTATAAGAGCTCATTATGCTCCAACGAGCGATTCAATCCCGTTAAGACTCTAAAAGTGAGCATGTGGATTTCAAGATTGGTCTGCTCAAACGAGCCAC
>CAIGRF010137075.1:35550-47866 GCA_903798235.1 Fraxinus ornus
TGGCTCGGCTCCGGCTTGTGAACAGTAAAGAGGCAACTGCCTCTTTTATATATAGTTAGATTAGATTAGATAAGATAAAAATAAACAAAATGAAGAGAAAGCAAGAGAACAGCCAAATGCTCTAAAAATAGAAACATAATCTAATAAATTGTCGAGTCTGCAAGTTTAATAGTCTTTGGGTCTAGACAGATTTAGGCTACATCAGATTGATATATTTCTTGTCTTATTGCTTTGGAGATGCCTTTTTAGACAGTATATAATTTGCTTATATGAATTTTTTTTTTAGAAGCATTCCTATATAGGTAGTATGCCCCTGTTTGACGGTCATTCTTTCCACAAAAAAAAAAGAGTTAGTTTTTGAAGTAAATTTTTGGAGAATATGTGGATAAAAAAATATGAAAAAGTTTTGAAATTCCTTTTAAAAATATTTTATCGTAAGAATGTGTAGGTGAAAATGAGTTTGAAGAAAAAAGAGTTTTGAAAAAATGATTGTCAATAAGAGACTATATATCTTAAATATTTCCTTTTTTAAGTACTTTTTCCTTATCGATTCTGGTTTCCCTTGACAGGAAACTATTGCTACCTCGAAATTTTTGCTAAGCTCTTATTCTCAAGGGTTTATTGTCATTATAAAAAGTCAAATTTCTTATAGATGGGTTTAAAATTTTAAATAAATAAAGTTACCAATGTCCTTTTTGCGACACCAACCAACAAAGATTGGAATGAGAAAATTCAAATTCAGATTTTATTCGTTGTATTATGAACTTTTTTTAAAGTACTGATTTTGAACATTTTATCGGATTGGTTTTGAATGGTTTTAGTATCAATTTTTAAAACAGTCCAACTAATATTTGGAGTTTATTGTCCACCGATTCTAAATGTTTTTTAAAAGGATAAATTACATACATATCCCATGGAGAATTTTTTAATTTACAATTTCTTATACGATTTTTTTTACTCATAAGTTATATTTTACTTGTAACCAATTTTTTTATATATAAATTAATAATTAACCTAAAAGTTTAAATAGTTACTTAAAATTTTAAATTAGTGTTTTTTAAATATAAATAAATTTTACAATTATAATTTAATTTTGTGCTTTTAAATGACTTTTTACATGTAAGTGAATTTTTTACTTATAAGTAACATTTTTATATTTTATAAGTGATTTTGTATCTTATTATTAGTATTTTTACTTTCTAAACAAACTTTTACTAAAATTTATTTTTATTTTGTAAATAATTTTTTTATAAAGTAATTTTTTGCTTATAAATAACTTTTAGTTGATATATTTTTATTTACAAGTTAATTTTGAACAAAATATGTTGATTGGAAATAAATTTTTTATGAAAAGTAAAATTAAAAAGAATACTAGAAACCGCCAAAATTCACCGATTTGGTGAGTTGAACAAAATAGTCAAAATAACACTACACCGATTTCGAGTTGTTTTTAAATTATCCATAATTGGTACCCACAAAAAAAAAAAGGCAAGCGCCAATTTTTCAAACGTTTTATAAACGGGCTACTTAAAAACGATCAAAATTAGTGGAAAAAACTCTCAAGAAGGAGACTCTGAGAGGTCTTGTTAATTCAATTCAAGAACGACTGCTTGTAAATTTAGACAATTTTTATACTAAGATAATCATCCATCTACATTCTTGTATCTGTCTAATATGACAATTATGTTGTTTTAAAAGGAAAATGATTGAGCAATTATTTAATTTATAAAGTAAAATATTTAACAAGAAGCAAAAATTGAATTTTTTTTTTTTTTTTTTTCTATTAACTATTAGAAACTGTTCAATTCAAACAATGACAGCTGGTCAGGTGGTTTTGTTTTAAGACAGTCAACATTCGTACTAAAATAACTAACCGACTCAGATAGGACAATTATGTTGTTTGTCATAAACAGAAAATGATTGGGCAATAATTTTAGGGAATGTTTGGACAAGATTTTAATCTGATTTTAATTTAAGTCAAAATCAAACAATCAATATCAACCACATCTTTTATGGGCTCCACATCTTTTCAACCACACATTTAAAAAACTTCTATCACAATCCACTTAAAATCTAATTTTAATCTACACCAAACACTTAAGCCTCACCGGCTTTGGTTGACAAAATCGTGTTTGACTGTTTGTTTGTTTTTTGTTTTTTCTATCATCTTCCAATGAATTTTTGTCAAGTGTTATCTGTGAAACTTTTCTATGAAATAAATATGTACTTGTAGCATGATTGACAATTTTATCCTAAGTTTTGGTCCGTCTTTTTCTAAAGTTATTGGAGTCAACGAAAGCAGTTTAGATTTTTTTTTTTTTTTTTTTTTTTTTTTCAACAAAATCTATTCTTAAAAATCTACATCATACATTCTTAAATTAAAATCATTACATTGATAGGGCCCCCTTGCCATCAGATTGAAGATTTAGCCATTTCTTTGGTCTAGATAAAAATCATATTTTCAATAAATCTTGATAAAAAAAAAATGATAAAATGAATTATTCAAAAATTGATAAAAATTATAAATTTCATAGAATGTGTGATTGAAAATGAATTTTATAAAAATAGACCAAATAAGGACTTAAAAAAGAATTTGGATTTGATGATGTTTTGTTATTTATGCTCCGTTCGGTAGAGATTAAAATTCAATTAAAATTAAAAATATAACCGTTATATAAACAATAACGACTAATTTTTCGATTTTAATCTCTATCGAATGAGGTGTAGCTCTTTAAGTAAAATGTATTTTTTTGAAATTAAAGAATAAGAATGAATTCAAAATGTCTGGATAACAGTGGAACACATCACCGGGCAAAAGCTGTCCAGTCAAAGCCGCACGGGAAAGGCCGAGGAGTACGGTCAAAGCAAAACTGTCACGGTGGTCAAGTGTTTAAATGCAATTTTTTTGATTAAATTATTTATTGAGACTCCAATCTTTCGAATATTTGGCTATTCCAAGACGATAATTTTTCCCACAAATCATTGCTTTATTTTTCAAGACTCTAAGCAGCATTGTTTGTTTCTGGCCCCAATACCAAAGAAAAAAAGGTAGACCCCTCAGCAAAGAGGAGCCTTTGCAGGAAACTTCAGTCTTCTTCTCTATTTCTCTCTTTTCTGCCCTTTGAATCCTCATCTTCAGTTATATATTTGGTCTGGGTATCAACTTTTTTATTCACTCGTGTTGTATTTTTGTTGAATATTTGATATTTTTGTGTCCAGATTTACAGAGTCCCATCTTTTTTTTTAACTCTTTTTTGAGGCTTGAATGGGAAGAAAGATTTAATTTTTTTGGGAAGAGTGTTGATTTTGAATACACTATGATTTGTTATATGATGATGGTGATGAGTCTTTTGACCACGAAAAGAGAAAACTAGATAAAGTGAAATTAGAGAGAGAAGGTTTACCCTTTGAAAGCGAACATTGTAGCCCTTTCCGGGAATTTTCATTTTTTTTTCACCTCTCGTGCGTAGTTGTTAGATTTAATGTGCTTTCTTCAGAGGCTGTTGATGTGGATATTTTGGAGAGGGTTTTTACAAGGGGTTTGTGTCATTCAGTAATTGGGTCATTTGAGAGTAGGTGTTCGACAAAATGCCTATGTATCAGCCTTCAAAGAGAGATGGGCTGGTTGGGTATGAGGGTGGGCATATCTTAGATCTAGACACTGCAGTAAAAAATGGAGTCTTGGGTGAAGTTGCAGTTGGGGGTTTCGGTGGAGGGGTAGGAGAAAAATTGGATCTGAAGAAAATGATAGAAGAGCTAAATTTACCTGAAGTTCCACCAGTGTTTATCTGTCCCATTTCTCTTGAACCAATGCAAGACCCTGTGACTCTTTGCACTGGGCAAACCTATGAGAAATCCAACATTCTCAAATGGTTCAGTTTGGGGCACTACACTTGTCCTACTACAATGCAAGAACTTTGGGATGATACAGTAACTCCAAACAGGACTCTTAATCATTTAATCTACACTTGGTTCTCTCAGAAGTATTTGCAAATGAAGAAAAGGTCTGAGGATGCACAGGGAAGGGCAACAGAGCTTCTCAGTACCCTGAAGAAGGCAAAAGGTCAGGCTAGAATACAAGCCCTTAACGAACTTCAACAAGTTGTGAAGGATCATGCCACTGCTAGGAAGTCTGTGGTTGACGAAGGTGGAGTTGTTCTTCTTTCATCTTTACTTGGTCCATTTACTTCGTATGCTGTAGGCTCTGAAGTTATAGCAATTCTTGTGAACTTGACTCTAGATTCTGAGTCGAAAACGAATTTGATGCAGCCTGCAAAGGTATCATCAATTGTCGATATTTTGAATGAAGGATCTATTGAAACAAAAGTCAATTGTGTTAGGTTAATTGAAAAACTGATGGAAGAGAAGGATATTGAAGTGGAAATTTTCTCTAGCCATAGCTTGTTGGTTGCTTTGATAAGACTGGTGCGAGATAAGAGACATCCTAATGGACATTTATCCGGGCTTGGCCTTCTCAAATCAATTTGCTTACACGATCGAGTTAGGAGTTTGATTGTGAGCATTGGTGCTATTCCTCAATTGATGGAACTGTTATCTGGCTTGAGTCCAGATAGCTTGGAATTAGCTCTTTTCATTTTGGATGTCCTGTCGTCTGTCCCCGAAGGTAGACAAGCTTTGAAGGATTGTTCGTACACCGTACCGATTATGGTCAAACTACTTATGAGAGTTTCGGAAACCTGTACAGAATATGCACTTTCGATCTTGTGGTCTGTGTGCAAACTCTCCCCCGATGAATGCTCATTAATAGCTGTGGATGCTGGTCTTGCAGCAAAGCTTCTTCTTGTCATCCAGAGTGGTTGCAGTCCAGTATTGAAGCAACGTGCTGCTGAGCTTTTGAAGCTCTGCAGTCTGAATTATTCAGACACTATCTTCATTTCAAAGTGTAAACTGACCAGAACAATCCAATGAAGACAGGGCCTTGGTTATTCCTTTACCCACATCAGCTCCTTTGTTAATCGGTCAAAAGGAGGCAAAGGGCTTCCAGAGTTGAAGGGTTCAAACTACAATCTCAGGTTATTCGACAAGGAATATGCAAAATGTGTAGCTTTCTGTTAGCAAATTGATATACATGGAGAGACATAGTTTATGTAAATGTAAGGGCTCCCTGCTTTGTGGAACAGTTGGCTCTGGCATAAGTTTCTTAATAAGCACCGGAAAGAGAGAATGGTTGTGAAACCGAGCTCTAAAAAAGGTTTCATTTGTAAAGAGATAAAGAAAAGCCTGGAAAGGTGCAAGTTACTTGTAGCCAGACTGTACTTATGTAAAGCATGACATTGAATCGAGCTTGCAATTTCAATTGTAATCGTTCAGCAGCCGCTTTCAGGAATCTCTTGCGAATATCTAGTCCTATGGATTCGAGGTCCTTGATAGTTTGTTTCGACTATGAATAAGTTTTGTTTTGGCCTTGTAGAGTGTAGAAAAAAGTTGTCATTTGGCCGTTTAACATCCATTCAATATGCACAATTAATTTCCAATTTCTGTTCATTATGATATTATATTGCACAGTTCCAAATTTTTGTGTTATCTGCTCCTCAATATGGTTCTATTTTCTGATAATTTCTAATATTTATTTCAATCAGATGCTTAAATTAAAATGCTGCAATTCAGCAAGCTGTGTATAACTGCAGGGGCCATTTATGGAATGCTTTTGAGTGCAATGTAATGTAACAGAAAATAATTAATGCTGTGCAATGAAGATAATATTAAATCTTCATAACTGAAACATGAGAATTATTATATAAAGAGGGTCATATGCTTCCTTAATCACTCAACAAACAAGAAAAGCAAAAAGCTCAGGAAAAAATAAGAGAAAGATGGCTTTTTCCTTGAACAACTTCACGTGTACGGTGATTTCCGTGGTCCACTTTTTCTTTCCTGTAAATGTGATTCCATCTACAATGTGCTACTCACCGGGAGAAGTGAATCTTCAGAACATTTGCTCCAAAACCTATAATTCTGTTGAGTGTTTGAATCTTTTTAAATCAGATCCCAGAAGCTTGAACGCAGATATGAAGGGCCTAGCAGAAATCTCAGTCGACCTGGCGTTGAACAAAGCCAATACAGTCCACGACCAGTATAATCAACTTGACAGAGACACCAAGGATTCTAAATTGGAGGAAAAATATGTTACTTGCTCCAAGAATTACAACGATGCAATTCGTGATCTTCAAACGGTGAAGAAGTATTTGGATGATAATCGTTATAGGTTCATTCCTGTCGAAATAAATGATGCTCTACAAGAAGTGATGAGGTGCAGAAATGCTTTCAAGAAGGATCCAGTCGACCCGGACCAGATGGATTACCAAAACGACGAATTCAAACTCCTATGCTACATGGTCAAGGTTACTTCTGACAGTTTGATCCAGAAATAACCATATTTGCTCATTGTCTCAAGCAGTGCAGGAGCCGGTACGAGTCCAGTGGGGGCAGTTGCTCCCACTGGATGCTGGAGGGAATTCACTGTAGTCTAACTTGTGGTTGTTTTAAAGCTATTTTAGAATGGCATATTTCCAATAACAGTTTTATTTCTTTAATAGTGTTGCTGCTGTTTGTTTTTACTTTTTAGAGGATCAGGGTTTTTGGGAAATCCCTACCCATGAATAAAGTTTAGTTTTTTATACACTTCTCATTTCTTGAATTATTTCATGTTGTTATTGTTTGTGATAGCTGCTTGGCCAATGCTCTTACAAGCCATAAATCAAATGAAATTCTCGAATATCTAGGGATTCGAGGTCTTCAATATTTCCCGCAACTTTATAAAAGTTTTGCAGAATGTAGTAGTAAAAGGTTTCCATTTGGCCTTTTCACATTGATACAACATGTACAATTAATCTTCCAGTTTCTATTAAGCTGCAGGGTTCCAATTTGGTATATTTTCCGAGATTTCTGATGCTGATCCGACATTTTTGGTAAAACTGCTGATGTATTTGTTAAACAATTCAAAGAAAAGAAAGAGAAAAAAAGAAGGCTAGGATTTTATTAATTAGGCATCAAACTTAGCCAAAAAATCTGAAAATTCAGTGACCGTTTTGAAATTTTCAGGTAATTTCAGTGACCATTTGTGAAATTAACCCATTTTCGTATTGCAGATGATAAGTATGTCCTACTTCAGTAACTAGATATGAAATGAAACTAAGAAAGTCAAGAGATGTTGGGTTGTGTACCAATATAGCATATTTCGCTAAGATAAAAAAAACTATTTATGATAAATAAATTGTGGTATTTATTTATTATTGAGCATGCGAATTAAACTACTTCTGATCACTTGTAATAATATAAATTGGATACTTGCGTTGAAAAGTACAGTATGACACAACTTATATTTTGATCATAAATATTTTATTCACAACCAATGTATTAGATTGACATATTGTACTGGAAGATTATAGTGTCGATCGATTAACTATTTGGATTTGTGGTTTGTCATTATCACAAAAATAGTTAAAGATGATACTAGTACACTTGGAGTGTATTGAATGGATCACGAGTTGAGTTTAATTCTATAGCATGACTGTACAGAGAATTAAATTTCACTTGATCCTCATGTATTTCATTTAAATCCCTTGATATGGTTATATATATCTTTTTGTGATTTAAGTGGTCTTTTTATTCACTAGTGAGATCAATTTAATTGATCAAATATATTAATGATTGAGAATTTGAGAATGAGTGAAGTATAGAACATGAATTCGTGTAGGGATTCGTCATCCTAAAAAATGGGTATAGTGACTATTTAAATATTTTTTTGTTGAACGGTTAAAATCTGAATTCAACGTTTAGCAACGACTAAACTTTGACATCTGTCATTAGTTAAAATGATTGTTGAAGAAATGATACTTAAATTAATGAGAATATTTAGAAGAGCAAAACGATCATTTATGCTCATTTCTAATTATCGGATCTTGGATGGAGAGAAAATACATATTTAGCGGGTCAAAGGAAAGTATTATAAATTTATTGACTTCTGTGATCCAATAAATCCAAAAGTTTCGTCTTTTGACTTTAGTGAAAAAAGCAAAGATTAATAATTAGATTGAGGGTCTAGGGTCGACTAGACATGATTTAATTATTGGAGTTTGAATACTACATGTCCGATCAAGTCCCTCAGGTAGCTATATAAAGTATTGGAACTTAATTATAATTATAATAAAAGTTTTGGACTTAATTGTAATTACAATAAAGTTTTGTACTTAGTTGTAATTGTTATAAAAGTGTAAACTTAATTATAATTGAAATTGAAATTCTAGGACTACACGTGTAATTAAATGTAAACTAATTTGACGTGGACTTTAATTAAAACCTCTATTTGGATTTTAATTAAAACTCGTATAAACTCGAATTATTATTGCACAAGGATTTGAATATCTTTATCTCTGTAAATAAGGACTAGATGGACATATAAATTATAGAACAATCATAATACAATAATTTCATAGTGTTCAAATTTGGATAGAGAAAAAGAGAGAAAACAATTATTTTCTTATTTTTCATATGTGGAGTCCAAGAATTAATTTCTTGATTTAATTAAAAGAAGGTGTCCATCCACCGATTTAGTCTTGACTTTGAAAAGTACTATAGAAGATTAGGAGGTTTGAAGCATCAAGTTTTTGAAATTAAAAAGCTGGAAGTTCATGATCCAAAAAGTCAGAAGTTCATGATTCAAAATAAATTCAAGAATCAATCGTCGAATTTAGATAAAAACTCGAATATTTTATTATTGATATAACACATACGTGAACATCTAGACGATCTTGTTTATTGAATTAAAGAATTTTTTTAATTTTCGGGTAATTGTATTTCCGCATTCCAACAAGAGCAACTACTGGTTGATGCATTTTCTTCATTGAACTCTTCCAAGCTTAAATTAAAAGAAAATATTATTTTACACTTCTCATTGACAATTGATGACACCCCAGTGTATTACTCCCTTCACAATAAGGGACCCACAATTTTTTATTAGTCGTGGGCCCCTCTATTGTGAGGGAGGTGTACACCGAAGTGTTAACTCGGATTTACAAATAGCAAAACAAATGATAAATGATTTCATTTCAAATCAATGGATCTTGGAGGAAAATGAAGATTTAAACATGGCGATAGAAAGTTTGATCAATGAAAGGCAAACTTCAGCAGCGGCTGTGTGTATACTAATGCAATGCTGGAAATTTCTTTTCATTATTATGTTTCATTCGTTGAGTTCAGATTAATATCCGCAGTATCATCTACTTTTGGAGTTGAACATATATGACGTATTTGGTACATAGCGTTAAATTACTCACACATTCTATTGCATTAATTTCTTGTTTTAAGTGTCTAAACATGCACATAGATTTGATGGAGGTGGTGAGTTTGAGTTTTCTATAATTCCACCTTCAACGTGTTACATTTCAGCCCCGGGGCCCGTCCCCTCCCCTCAACACGATGGCCCATTTCACCCAATCGGCAACCCACAAATCACTCTTTTTCAAAAAGTAATCCTCTTCATGCCTGCCCATTGTAAAGGGTCCCAAAAATGGAATGCTTGCTTTGGTATTAGTTGTAACGATCATTTTGAGTAGTACTCTGATAGTTTAAGAATAACTAACTAAGAGGGGAGTGAATTAGTTTTTTAAAACTTTTTCGAAAAATTAATATAGATTCAAACAAATAAAGACTAAATAAATTAATTCAAATAATAAGCACAAATATAAAAACGATAAGTAAAAATGAGAGAGGATGCAAACAATATAATTGTGGAGATTCGATCCAAAGCAATGATCTACGTCCTCCATTACAAAGCTCTNGGTGACTTACAAACAAAGAACACCGATCTTTACATAATGTTGAGCTTTATGAGACCTCAACATGGCCCACTATTGAGCTTTCACGGGATCTCAATATGACCTACACGGTGACTTACAATAAGGAGCACCGATCCTTATACAATATTGATCTTTAAGGAATTTCAACACGATTCACACTTTATTGAAGTGATTTTACAATGTAATTTCCCTCTTGATAAATAATACAAACAAATTAAGTACTAAGAGGCTAAAAGTTCAATGAATTGTAATAAATGATAGCTCAAGTATTAGATGAAATTTTTTGATGAATATAATAAAAAAAAAATTAGATTCAATCAATTAAAGTGTTTCAATGAGAAGATGAAGAAGAAATAAATGCAATGTAGGTTCAAAAATTTCTCAAAATATATTTCTCTTTTAATGAATAATTGTAATAAATTAAGTACTAAAACAGATATGAGAAACTTTGATTAATATGGAGTTCTTACAAGTTTGATTCAATCATTAAAAGTTTACAATATAAAGAAGTAGAAAAATTTATGCATGTAAGTGCAAAGATTTTCTTCAAAAATATATTTCTCTTTTAAGATTGATATAAATAAGTTAAACACAAAGAAAAATGAACAACTTTGATGAGAGAAATGATTCAAAAAGTTTGATTCAACAATCAAAATTTTTGTTATAAAAAAATAAATTAAATGAAAGTAAAAATGTAAACTCAAAAAAGATTCTCATAAATATATTTTACAAGAAATCTCTCATCTAATTGTTTTATGAATGTAAAGTAAAGTGGTATTTATAACAGTCAAAACGTCCAAAGTTTCGGCAAATCGGACTACCCATTTGGACGTCGGCATCCTAAATCAGACTACCCAACTAGCTGTTGTGCATCAGAAACCAGAACAATTAAAAAAATGACTGTTGAACGAACTGAACGTCTACATTTACTTTTACTTTTACTCATTTTTTTAAATAAAGGCTTTTGAAGGAGTAAGTATCATTGTAAAAAGCTTGTCTCTTAGACTTCTCGTCTTAATCTTGTTTTTTCTTGACGTTTGTCTTTTAAACTCTCATACCGAATGATTTGACTTGAATGCTTAACTTTTATTTTGATCTTTATTTTGAGTGCGATTTATAATGTGTTTTTATTGGCAATGCTTAATTGATTTTAATATTGAACTATCATATGTCAATATCAATTGTTAAAAACAATATTAATCTTATTTGTTATGATCAACAATTTTTCTATTTTTTTATTATGACAAACAAGATGATTTGTAGGGTAAGATTGAACTAATGATATCATATTGGTAAATGAATATAAAGTCATCATGTAATTCATATTCCTCCTATCTTTTACAAATCAATAACCATACATTCAAAATATAATAATATATAAATGATTTTCCTTCATTCCGTCTTTTTCATATACTCAAAGCATATTATATTTTCAAATCAAAACATACATAATCATCTCACTCAATTTCCCCCTTTTGGTATAAGCAAAAAGGTAGCACACGTGCGAGTAAGAGTATGACATATAAGATCAAAACATTAAAATTAATCATAGGAAATAATAATATTCCCCCTCAATTACGCGCAAAATACCAAATATATGCAAGTCAGTGATATCAAAACATAATATGCCGTATTAAATTTCATAGCATATTTCAAATAGTTCCAAAATACATAAAAACTGGATTTACGCTCAACTGGACTCCTTTTAACAGGTCCGGACGTCCGAATACGAAAGACCCAACTTTGTGTCAATCCGTACATTGGAATTCGGACGTCCACCTTGTCGTCTGGTTGCACATTCAAACGTCATATTTGCCATCGGGACAGCCTCTTATGCATTTTAATGAAATTTTAAATTTTATGATCAGAAAGACGTAACAACAGTTTTATAAACACATAAACATATCGGCCATATATTTCAAATTCATCTAGAATTTTCAAACCTTTTCGAATATGTGAAAATCTATTAAGAGGTAGAGGTTTAGTAAGATTGTTGGTTTATTGATTTTTTGTATAGGTAGTAAATCAAAGTGGGTGCCTTTTGATGCTAGAGACCTAATGTCTTAGTACCATTAAGATTTCTAAGAAATTTGTTTTTGGGTACTAAAGTGCTATTCTTTACTATTAGATTGAAATATAGCACATAAGCACATACTAAACATAATATTGTGTCAACTAGTGGTTAGGTAAAAAAAAAAAAAAAGAGATTCGATCATACCTCGATATTTAGTTACATCAACTTAAGTGCCTTGATCATCTTTATCCAATTTTATGGATGTACTTATAAAAATGTTCATTGGTTTCAAGTCATTTATTTCAAACCTCTTGAGCATGTCCAATATATACCTTTTCATTTACGAATATAGTATTACTAGTTTGCTTAATTTGGAGACCAATGAAGAACTTGAGTTCTCTCATCACACTCATCTAAAATTTCATGCTGATGTATTTTGAAAATTCTTCACAAAAATAGATATTAGTTGCACCAAATATAATAT
>CAIGRF010137087.1:0-16434 GCA_903798235.1 Fraxinus ornus
ATGTTCTTGAATCTTATTATATTGATGTGTTTACTAGTGGATTGAGAGGGTAGATTAAGTCTATGGTGAAGATGATGAAACAAAACACCCTGGCTAAAGCATTTGAGGTGGCTAGCCTATAGGAATCAACCATCCAAGCCATCAACAAATACCAAAAACCTAAGAATTTCACACCTAACAAGTGGAACCCTTACCCCCAAATCCACTTAAAGAAACCAAACCCAAGGAACCATGGCCAAAAATGAATTAACCACCAAATAGTTATAAAACTATTACACTTACTGATTTTCAAACCAAGAGAAACCTGAGGCTGTGTTACAAGTGTGATGAGAAATACAATGTAGGGCATGTGTGTAAGAATAGAGCATTGAATTTCATATTGGTGGATGAAGAGGGTGAGGGTGAGATTAAAGAAGAAAGAGAAAATGAAACAAATGAGGAGGATGTTATAAAAATATCTATCAATGCTTTGACTGGGAATCCAAGGCACAAAACTATCAGAATTCTTGGAACTTTAATGGGAAGGAGGATATTTATTCTATAGTAGCTAGTGGAAGCACTCATAGTTTCATAGATGAGAGGATGGCTAAGGAGCTGAACTATTCAGAGAAGAGACTAAGACCATGACAGTGAAGGTAGCTAATGGTGAAAAGCTGAAGAGTAAGGCTTTGGTTCAACTATTGATTTGGAAAGTGCACAACTGGGAATTCCAATATAAGATGGGAACCTTAATGTTAGGAGGTAGCGATATGGTGCTAGGTGTTAACTGGATGAGTCAATTTGGACCTATCATATTTGATTTCAAACAAGAATATGTTCCAGTCAAACATAAGCAGAAGGAAATAACATTAAGGTGTGAGAATGTAGAACCTCAGGTGATGATGATAGAGGTGGAAGAAGTATGAAGTTTATTTAGAGGACGACAATATAGAGTTCTTGGACAATTGTATTCCATCACTGAGAAGGAAGGAGAGGAGACCCCAGGCCCAATAACTGAAGTTGTGAATCAGTTTTCTGTGGTATTTGATTAACCAAGAGGGTTGCCACCTCCTAGAACCCATGATTACCACATATCTCTGAAAGAGAGTGTTCTACCCTTCAAGATAAGACTATATAGGTGCCCTTTCATCCAAAAATTTGAAATTGAGAAGTAGGTTAAAGAAATGCTGGATAGTGGCATAATCAAGCACAACAATAACCCCTTTGCATCACCAGTCCTCTTAGTCAAGAAGAAAAAATGGGTCATGGCGATTTTGCGTGGATTACAGACAGTTAAACAACCTTACTATCAAAGATAATTTTCCCATGCCCTAATTGATGAACTTTTGGATGAGCTTAATGGATCCAAATTCTATTCTAAGATTGATCTTAGGATAGGGTACCACCAAATCAGGGTTACAGAAGCTGACACCCATAAGATTGCTGTAGACATTAAAAAATTATAATAAATAAATAAAATAATAAACAACAAGCTGGGTCAATTTAAATAACTAACTCAATTAAGTTTACTAAATTAAAGTCTATCAAGGCCTATAAAATTTTAAAGGCTCATCCCACTCTTTCAAAATCTAAAATTATTGAATTATTATAATTCTAATTGAATTAATTGAGTGGTTATCAAAATTAGTCACGGATTTTACCTACAAATAGGAAAAAAGGTTGATAATAAAGAAAAAAAAGGGAAAACTACAAAAGAAAATCACAAAGTGCAGAAAAAGTCCCAAATTCAGAGGAAGAAAAGAAATCATCTCAACTCCAAGTCCGACAAACACGAAGAAGGTCAAAATATTCTTCAAATCAAGCAAACTCAAGAAGATCAAAGTCTTCTTTGAATTAAATCAAGATCAACTCCAAGTTTCGAAGTGCAAACTCAAGTTCCGAAATTCAAGTGTCGAACATGACTCATCTTGAAGAGACACTTGTTGAACTGTTCCGTGCGACCAAAACCCAAACAAGAAGTGGGAAAAATCAACTTGTCCCACTACTAAAGAAGTTCTCCAACAAGGTAGAATGAAAATTGCTTTCACAACTCATTCAATAGAAAAGACCAAGTTTTCGGCGAAAAATTCTCGTTCGGGCTCCGTCTCTCGTGGTACATCATTCTCTGGATACCCTCATGCCTCTTGTCTACAAAAGTGGGGAGACGATATTTTATCTGAATAATCACTTGAGCCGGTGATGTTCACAGAAGCAACGCCAGGTTCAAATGATCGGATCTAACAAATGGCCTTAGCCATTGAAAAGTTAACAAAGTCACTAGAAGAGAAAGACGCATATGTTGATGCACTCATGCACATGCTAGAGCTGCAAAATCTATATGATAATTTTTTTTTTTTGCTATTGTACAATTGACTCAATTTTAATATTTGGCTAGGCTATGCTCAAAAGATACATTTTAGAAAGTAAATTTTAGCTTATTATTTAGGAAAGAGTAACTCGAAAAATAATGTTTTAACAAATAAATAACTTAAAAGTAACTTTTGACTTATTTTCATGCACAATTAAGCATGCTCAATTTGTTTGAATTTCACCTCTCCTTTTTTATTATTCCCTTGCTTCGAATTACTTACTACCGCATTACATGTGCACGCAAAAACAAAGAATAAAAATTTAAAAATAAAAAATACAAGGTGAACAGCTTAGCTTACAGCACATTGTGTTGAATCTACCTCTTTCTACGAGCGCTGGAACTTGAGTACTGAAACTGAACTACTNAAAACAACCCCAAAAAAAAAAAAAAAAAACCGCAAATGAAAAAAGAAAGACGCATATGTTGATGCACTCATGCACATGCTAGAGCTGCAAAATCTATAGAATATTTTTAATAGGATGAATATAATAAAAAATATATAATTTTAATAGGATAAGTGAGATAAACATAATCTTGTTTAATACAAAGATTTGAAACCTATTTTTACAACACTAGTACATTGTACAAACAATAAGGAAGGAAATGAAAACCATGAGACAGATAAATCTAGAATACAGGCTGATAAGTTCAGTGATTTGCTTCGGCTGGATTCACGTAGCTCCCTATCCTCACCACAATCCCGTCTATATCTCGAACGTACCCAACTTTTTGTCCCCATTCTTTCTCCTGAGGCTCACTAACTGGTACGGCACCATTCTCTACAGCATTCTGATCCACCCACAAATAAAAATCTCAAAACATCTCAATGTGCAAAACTCGAGAGAAAATCTTAACAATCTCTTTAGAATCAATCATGGTCGAACGTTGCAAAAAAGACCCTTTTCCGCGTATTGAATGCGAGACTTTTCACTTGGTTTAGTTCATTTCTTAATTTTTAAAAAGGAGTTGAGCGACATGGAAAAATTCCATAATTTTTTTTTTTTTTTTTTTTGTGAAAAGAAGATCATTTTGATGTCCAAGGCCGCCACCTTGGGCCAGAACCGACTCTGGAAATAATTATACCATACGTACCTTGTAGGCAGAGTCCACATCTGAATAGTCAAAACAGACCTCAACCGGGTTCCTCTCATGGCTAGATTCTGGCATACGCACGTCGCCACTCAAATCATCCGTCTCGTGTTGGTGCGCGGGTGTAAATGCAATTGTGGTCTTCCCACTCTCCAGTTCACCCCATCTACACCAATCGAATCAAAAAAATTAATAGACATATTCCTTCCAACATATGTGAATCCCAATAAATTATAACAAGATTCAGATATTTTATTGATATAGTTCCTTGAGATCATATGGGGGTTATATTTTTTCTTTTTTTAGCTCCTGTTAAAATCAAATTCAAAATCAAACAATCAATATTAACTATATATTTCATTGGTTCACAACTTTTCAATCACACATTCCATCTAATTTTATCAAAATTTACTAAAAACCTAATTTTAATCTTCATCAAACAACCCCTTAATACGCCCAATCCGCGGAATCAAGGTAGAGATGTAGGATTCAAGTCTTCATTCAGCCTGACCGTAGTTCACTTTTTTCGTGATCATGTTGACGTTATTGAAAGGTAATTTTTAAGTGAAAGTTCCACGCAATCGAGCATTAATATTTCAATGTCATTTACCTGTTAGAGTGATCTAAGCGGCGCACCGGATAACCAAATGCCTTGGCGTAAAATGCAACAGATTTGGCTACATCTCTAACATAAACCACTGTGTATGCATATCTTGGATTCAGATTTGATGCCATCTCTCTTATGCTGATCTTCTCGATTAACTTCGAATTGCCTTGGTCGGATCTTTATACATTGGATTGGAGATATATGAGTTTTACGCGTGGCAGTGGACACTACAAGGAGCATACACGTGGATGGCATGCAATACTTGAACGGGTCACATGGTGGATCATTTTAGCAATTGAGGATGGCACACTTCAAAGAGCATACACGTGGATGACATACACTACAAAGAGCATAAACGTGGATGGTATGTAATATTTAGGAGTCCATTTTAACGATTTTCCGTCTTGAGCCAATTTAAGGGTATTTTTGTAGTTTTATAGTTTTTTAATTTTATCCAAATTTATCTACAGAATTCGAGTTTTGCCTTGATTGGCGTTCATTTCAACTCTTAAGTGTCAAGTATTTGAATAACCTATAGGTGTTTTGATTAATAATATCATAGTTTTTTCGTTAATGGGTGGATTTCAGTATTTCTCATGTACGTTCGAATGAAATTCGAGCAATACATGTTTGTGTGTTACGAATAAGATTGATTATTATTATTATTCGCGTTTTCACCTTGTGCCAAAAGAAGAATACATCGAAGAATTGTGGAAAAGAACAAGGAGATTTTATGTGTATGAAAATCATATGCTCGCACAAGTAGGAATATTTCACTCAACGTAGGAAGATTTTTTAGGCCATGTGTCAAGGTCGATGATATTTTTTTGTAGTCTGATCATAGATAGTTTAGCTGTGAGAATCTGATCGCAAAGAAGCTAGTAGATCATCTAAAGGTGTCAATCGAACAACATCCAACTCCTTATCACATTGGTTGGATAAAGAAGGGCCTATCTATTCAAGTGACTCGAATTTTCAAGTTACCTTTGTCCAAGGACATTTTACAAATCATAAATTATTTGCAACATTGTTGAGATGAATGCATGTTATATTCTATTGGGCAAATCGTGACAGTTTGATGTGGATTTCGTACATAGGTGTAGAGAGAACACCTACATATTTAAATGAAATGACAAAAAGATTACGGCTGCACCAATAGGACGTGCCAGAAAGCTTTTAAAGTAGAAGGAAAAACTTTTATGACTTACAAATTTAATCAGTGAGCTTTCTATCGGTATAAAGGAGTTTGTGGGGACAACTGTGACATAGAGTACAGCAGACGAAAAACTTTTGATCTGTGACTTGAGAATGCACATGGGATGTCAATGACTTATTTCAGTTGAGACTAATTAAAAGGATGCGCATTTGCTGATTACTTTTGGATGCTGGATTTCCTTTGTGCTATTAATTTAGTTATTTTTGTTAAGTCCTAATTATAATTGACTATATATGTATTCAAAATCATGGTTATTTGAGTTGTAATTAAAATCAAAAGAGTCGAGTTGGTAAGATCGAAAAAGGAAGATGACCACTTGCTTGCCTCGCGTTGAGTTCTTAGAACATAAATATCACATCTCGTTGTGAGCGACCGCTTGAGTGGCAGTGCAACAAATAGAAATTCTAGTTTGCATGAAACAGCTATTTTTCAATCCTAATTCACTAAGTATTATTTTTAGGTGTGGTTTAACTAAGTATTTTAGAGTACACAGAGCATTACCTATATGATTGTGGACTTGGCCGATTTTATGAGAATTATACTTAGTTGAACTATCTATCGTACTTGTAGAACCCAAGAAGGTTCAGAGTCGAAATAATGAATACAATAGAGAACCAAAGCTTGATTTGGAAGATAATGTGTTTAATTTGTTGTCTAGGCTTGCAATGATGGCTAATGGTTCAAAATGTTGTTTTCATTGATAAGTTAGATTTTTACTAAGGAATGTTCATGTTGAGATTTGATTGACACTTTTGCTGCTGTAATGTGATGATTTTTGTACCTAAATTAGCTGAATTCAGGACAATGGTTGGAAGTGTAACTTTTTGAATATTTCATAAGTATGGTCTTTTGTATAATCATTAAAAAAGCTGTCAACAAGTCAACTTGTAGTAGGTATGTAGCTGTTGATTATCATTGGTGCTAGAAACTTCTTGTAATGAATATATATTTGGCAATGTAAGACACCAGCCCTATGGTTTTTTCTGATGTTTCAAAAATAATAGTTCAACTTTCATTCCCTTTGCTTTACATATTCCTATATGGTATTAGAGCTTTTCTAGATCTTGGAGGGGACTGTGAAGAGTAGACAAACAGCAGGAGAAGTAGATCAGCAAAACAACCAGCAAAGCTATCTTCAGTCGACAGCAAAATAGATGGCTTCAAGCGGCTTCTCAGCACCATTGCCCTCTGCCTTCACTGGTGAAAATTATGACTCCTGTGCTGCTAAAATGAAAGCTTATTTAACAGACATAGGAATTGAGCCTTTACCCTTGAAAGCAAACCCCACGATAGCTCAGATCAAGCAACAAAGTGAAGATGTTGCCAAAAAGTTTAAAACTCTCTCTTGCATTCAGTTAGCTGTTTCAGACCATATTTTCACAAGAATAATGACTTGTGAGACTGCAAAGGGGCCTGGGATAAACTAAAAGATGAATTCCAAGGCAATGAAAGGATAAGGCAGATGCAAGTGCTAAATCTTAGAAGGGAGTTTGAGACTTTAAAAATGAAGGACACAGAGACGGTGAAGGACTTTTCGGATAGATTAATGAAGGTGGTTGTAATAATCCGAAACTTTGTCCTCGTTTAATTTTTTTGGATAATAATTCAAACTTTTCAAGTTTTATATGGCCAGGTTATTAGTAATTGCCAAGTTTGTTTCGTTAACTATCATGATAATGGTCAATTCCTTCACCATTAAGCATTACTCACGTTTACAACTCTCTTGAGGCTTCATATATTCAATATATTATCCATAAGGTATTTTAGGGTCAATTCAAAATGCTATTACTAACTCTATAAACACCTATTTGAGACTCTAAAAATACTGTTGTGTTCCTCTTTGAGTTGTCTTAATAGGAGCGTAAGAATCACTCAATTTAGATATCTGTGGCATGAGATATAAATTTTTAAGTGTTGAAAGGTCAATCTAAAGTTTTTGTGCAGTACCTCACAGTATTTAGTAAAACGTCTATAATATATGATCTTGGAAATTTTCCATATTTTAACATAGGAAACTACTTGGAAATATCTTTCCAATGCAGTAGATTTCATTGAAAATGGAGTTGGAATGGATTTTATAAAAATATTTGAACTGGCTGCCCCAATTAGCTGTGACAGCACCAAGTTCGTATACGTAAAGAATAATTTCAGGTCAGTTTTCACTTCTGCTGGCCAATAAATTTTACAGTGATATTTTATTATAAATTGAAAATAAGTTTTCAGTATGTATTACATTTTAGTTAAGAGTTTTTACATGTAACAAAGGCAGAAGTTATTATGTTTAGTACGTGACACTCGAAGCTTAAGTTCGGGTGTCACAACAGTAAATCAGATAAGGTTGCTGGGAGATTATTTACCCAATAAAAGAGTAGTGGAAAAGGTTTTAATAAGTGTACCTGAGAAGTTCGAAGCAAAAATATCATCATTGGAAGACTGTAGAGATCTGCCATCCATAACTTTGGCTGAGTTGGTAAATGCTTTACAGACTACTGAACAAAGAAGACTCATAAGACAGGATGAACAAACTAAAAGAGCTTTGTTTGTGAAAGAGAAGTACAAAGCTCAAATAGACTTTGGAATGAAAAAGCTAAAATTGGAGAAGAAAGGAACTAAAAGCAGCAAAGAAGGCAATAAGAACTTGAAAAATGTACTATGTCCTCATTGCAAAAAGAAGGTACACTCTCCTAAATGGTGTTGGTATAGACCGGGAGCTCAATGCAGGGGCTGCAAATAGTTTGGACACATAGAGAAGGTTTGCAAGAATCAAAATGAGAAGTTAAAACAACAGCAGGCTCAAATTGCAGAAAACCAACAAGAGCTGTAGGAGGAACATTTATTTACAGCCATTTAGATCAACAACAAAGGTCGAACTTGGCTGTTGGATAGTGGTTGTACTCACCATATGTTAGCAAACTCCAGTATCTTTGTTGAGATTAACAAAGCTTACTCATCCAAGGTGAAAGTAGGCAATGGAGATTATGTGGATGTGAAAGGAATTGGAGTTATAGCAGTGCAGACATCTGCAGGTATCAAACACCTATCTGATGTCCTTTATGTGCCTGAAATTGACCAAAATCTGGTTAGTGTAGGTCAGTTACTTGAAAAGAATCATACTCTCATATTTAAGAACAATACCTGCACTATACTAGATAAAAATGGAACTGAATTGATGACTGTGGAGATGAAAAATCGGAGTTTCCCTATTGACTGGAAGAATATCACCATACACGTACTCACCTCTACCTTAGATGATTCTTCTCTATGGCATAGACGTTTTGATCATGCTAATTACACCTCATTAAGGCACTTGCATGAGTTTAATTTGGTAGATAACTAATCAGAAATCACAGATAAATTATGTGTGTGTGATGTTTGTCAATTTGGAAAGCAAACCAAGTTACCATTCTCAAAAAACCCAATCAAGAAGAGCCACAATCAAGCTTGAATTGGTCCATTCAAATGTTTGTTGTCTAATGAGAACAACCACAATGAATGGCAGCAAGTATTTCATCCTATTTATTGATGATCAAACTAGGATGTGTTGGGTGTATTTTCTAAAATTCAAGTCTGAAGTTACTGTAGTGTTTCAGAGATTTAAGAATGTAGTGAAGAATGAAAGTGGCTACAAAATCAAAGCTATTAGAACTGAAAATGGGACAGAGTATAGCCGTGATCAATTTGACAGGTTTTGTGAATCAATGGGGGATCAAACATCAGTTGACAATACCTTATTCTCTACAGCAGAACGGAGTTTGTGAAAGAAAAATAGGACGATGATTGAAATGGCTAGGTGTCTAATGTTTGAAAAGAAGATTCGTAAAGAATTTTGGGCTAAAGCAGTCAATACAGCAGTTTATCTTCTCAATCGATTGCCAACAAAAGCATTAGAGAAGAAGACTCCACTTGAAGCCTGTAATGGTGTCGAACCTGACATCTCACATATGAAGGAATTTGTTATACTCATATCCCTGATGCAAAGAGGGACAAATTGAGTGAAAAAGCTAAAGTATGGATACTTGTTGGATATTGTACAAATGCTGAAGGATACATGGTATATAACCCTCAGTCATATAAGGTGATCTCCAGTAGAGACATTAAAGTGGATGAAGAAGCTTCATGGAATTGGGAGGCAAGTTCAGTTGATAAAGTCAAAACATGTGGTTTGATTCCTCAAAACAGAGAATGATGAATCAGTGAAGATGAAGAAGAACCAGATAATGGTTCAGATTCAGACAATGAAAGGGTGAGATGAGGCCATTAGCATACATTTATGCAAGGTGTAATGCTGCTATAATTGAACCTGCAAATTTTGTTGAAGCATTAATGTCACCAGATTAGATGGCTACAATAAAGGAGGAGATCAATATGATTGAGAAAAATGAGACTTGGGAATTAGTAGACAGACTGTTGAATAAGTAAGTAATATGGGTTAAATGGGTATACAAAACGAAGTTAAACCTATATGGATCGATCGATCAACTGAAAGTAATGTTAGTTGTCAAGGATTATGCTCAACAATATGGAGTTGATTTCATAGACACTTTTGCTCCTGTTGCAATTTATGAAACTATAAGGTTACTAATGGCCATGGCAGCTCAAAGAGGATGGAAGATTTATCAATTAGATGTCAAGTCAGCCTTCTTAAATGGACACTTGAATGAGGAGATCTTCATTAAACAACCTGCAAGCTTTCTGGTAGAAGGAAATGAAGACAAGGTGTATCTACTTAAGAAAGTATTGTATGGTTTAAAGTCGGTCCCAAGAGCCTGGTACATCAGATGATCATCTTGGCAGTCTTGGTATCACAAAAAGACTTGAATGAACAAACCTTGTATGTGAAATAAGTGGAAGAAGAAATGATCATCATTTCACTATATGTTGATGATCTTTTGATCAGAGGCAGCAACTTTGTATTAATTGGAAAAGTGATTGAAGAATTGGAGAATGCTTTCGAAATGACTGATTTGGGAGAAATGCAGTATTTACCGGGAAAATATTTGCCTAGAAATTGTTTTCCCGAGAAGTGTTAAGTAGTTGCGTTTGATTGGTATAATTTTTCACCTAGAAAATGTTGAGATTTTCCATCTTTTGCTATTTGATCGCCTTTGCTTTCCATGTAAAACCACCCTCATAATAATATCATCAGTAATTCTGCCCCCGTCAGCTTCTTATCCTCCACTGGTGGGCAATGGTGTGCCGTACTCATATCCGTCTCAAACTTCGAATTTCCACCATCCTGTGTACAATAATCTCCCTAATAATTCACCTTCGAATCACGATTTTGCTAATATGCATGCTCATGCATCATTGTCTTATCCTACATCGAGTCTCCAACCCCAGATCCCTACTAGTCCCCTTCACAATTGTCAAAATCCAGCAAGTGCCCAGAACCCATTTTTATCATCATATAGCTCAAAGAGAGTAGCAGGAAAAATATGCCGGACAGAAACATTTATCATACACATTAGATGGGGGTATGGAGAAGAAACACCCACCTAGCAAATCAATGTACGAGTTCAATAGTCCGATAAAAAAGGCAGCCCATAACCACTTCTACGCCGGACGACGCAAGGCAGCATTCGACGTCACCGACGACTACAGAGGATGGTCGTCCGCTTGCTGAACTGGAAAATGGCAGCACTGGATTCGGGTTACGAGGATGAGACGAATGGGTTTCTGGCGTGGAAAAGGGTTCGTGGTGGAATACGACAACACTGGATTCGGGTTTGGACGATGAGACGACCAAGTTTCTGGCGTGGAGAAGGGTTCGTGCTAGAAATAATAGAGACGGATTCAGGTTGAGGGGATGAGAGAGCGGATTTCTAGCGTGAAGGAGGTTAGTGAAAATAGGGATAATTTTGGCTGGAAAATCTATTCCCAGCTGAAGGATGGGAAATGGTTTTCCTTATTTTGCTGGAAAATAAAGCGCGTGAACGAAGTGAAGGAAAACATTTTGATGGGAAAATTTAAGGTACCAAACATGTGAAAAAAGTGGAAAAATGAATTAATTTTCCATTTTCCTTGGAAAATTTGCCATATCAAAAGGCCCAAAGTAAGTGTTGATGAAGTTCAATATGGAGAACTGCAAACCTGTCAGCACACAACTAATTCAAAATGCAAAATTGATGAAGGAAGATGGTGCCAAAAAGATTGATGCAAACATTTATAGAAATTTGGTTGGTTGTTTGTTGTATTTGGCTGCAACAAGGCCGGATGTTACATTTTCTGCAAATATCCTATCTAGGTTCAGACAAGAACCAAGTGAATTACATTTTCAAGTAGGAAAAAGAGTTTTGAGATACATTAAGGGGTTTGAAGAATTGGGAATTTGGTTTAGGAAGTCTGAAACATGGAAGTTAACAAGTTTTATTGACATTGATTAGGCTGGGTCCCCTAAAGATATGAAGACCACTTTAGGTTACATATTTATGTTGGATCAAGTATCATTTGTTTGAACTCAATGAAACAAAAAACGGTGGCTCAATCAATAGTAGAAGCTAAATGCATAGCAGCATCAGAAGCTACTAATCAAGCAATTTGGCTGAGGAAGGTGTTAGAAGATCTAAAATACAAGCAAAATGAGGCAATAATCATCTATTGTGATAATCAATGACGTTGCAATGGTGAAGAATCAAGTATTCCATGGAAAAACCAAATACATCAAGATCGAATATCATTCAATTAGAGAAGTTCAAGAAGGAAAGGAAGTGGAGCTTATGCATTGCAAATCTGAGGATCAATATGTAGATATCCTAACCAAGTCATTAGCTAAAAGTAAGGTTTGAAACACTGAGATGTTGCCTTGGTGTTTCCAACAAAAGTGCCAAGGAGGAGTGTTGAGATTTGATTGAAACTTTTGCTGCTGTAATGTGATGATTTTTGTACCTAAATTAGCTGAATTCAGGACAATGGTTGGTAGTGTAACTTTTTGAATATCTCATAAGTATGGTCTTTGGTATAATCATTAAAAAAGTTGTCAACAAGTCAACTTGTTGTAGGTATGGAGCTGTTGATTATCATTGGTGTTAGAAACTTCTTGTAATGAAAATATATTTGGAAATGTTGTAATTGATGTTTTTAATAAAAGCAATTTAATGATTTTAGTAAGCGTGAATTGAAAAATTCTCCAATTGATGTGATGATTAATTGTTACTTTTCAAATGCAAATAGTGCATATTGTAGAATTGATGGTTTTTTTTAATTAGGTGCGTCTATTCAAAGTGGTGTCTAATGAAAAGTGATGAGTCTTAGTAAAGGTTCCTATCTAGATTGTCGGATCATATGCCAATACATAAAGAAGTGACCTAATGATTCATATTATTTTATGCCAAAAAGTTCGCCTATCCAAAAGACATATTAAATCTATAAATTGGAGATTAGATGTCTATTTGGATCTGCCACCCTCAACCCTTCTATAAGTACTTCGTTTTTTCCTCATTGCCTAGTTGAATACATTGCCTCTCGTTTTTTTGTTCCATTAGCTAAGGGATGTTTCGTTAATCACCATACGTGTAACATATATATGCCTGAATTTATTGGCTCTCTATAGCACTTGTCGTGGTTTATTCTCTTCATTTACTTTTTGATGTTTGATGTTTGCTGTTGTATTTTTCATTGATTTTTGCTTATGCTTAAACTACCTTCGGGGGTATGATGTTGAAGAGCAATCAACTGGAATTTATGGGATGAATTTTCATATCGTTGAACTATGTAAAAAATGTGAAGGGAGGTTTAACTCACATAGTCTGATTATACAAAGAAATAGATTGGATGGAGCCCCTAATGTCCAAGGCCGAGCCCCGTTTTATCTTTTATCATCTTTGCCTTTCCAATATGGGACCAACATTAATATACATCGATATATTGAGGCTTTTCACTTTATTTCTTTAAGAAGATTGGCAATATTAGGTTTTATAAAAATTGTTTTGGTTTTTGATTCAATGTTCATGACAACAGAATTTTCTGGTAACTGTTTTCTTTGAGATTTTTTCGTTTTTTCCTTTCATGGTCTTGCTGCTTGGTTCCCATTCCACTTTTCAGTATAGCTAACAACGATATAGTAAATGTTTTATTGCGCTTTGCATCTTAATCAATGTAGTAGTTTATTTTACTAACAGTCTAGTTTGAATTTGTAGTGTCCTTTTGTTTAAGTGGTAAATAATGATTGAAATTCCTTATGTCATTATTGTTGGTTTAAAAGTTCTTTTAAATGTTTTCGTTGTTCAATATATTTGCTATGTTGCCATTAGAACCATATTTTATAGCTTTCTCTTTACGTTGTTCAGTGTATTTCTACTAAAAGATACTTTAAATGTACTGGACCATGACTTGTCATAAGAATAGTGCGACTTGAATGATAAGACGGAGTAACGCGCTACTTGTGATCTGTGATTTGGGAGTGCACATGATATGTAAAGGACTTGTTTCAGCTAGGATTGACTAAAATGATGCATTTGCTGATTACTTTTAGATGCTGGATTTCCTTATGGCTGTTCATTTCAATTTTTTGTGTATTAACTCTTAATTGTAATTGGCTATATACGTATCTCAAATCACGGTTATTTGAATTATAATTAAAGTCAAAAGAGTCCGGATCGATAGAGTCTTAAACGGAATGTAACTATTCACTGGTTGTGCGTTAAGTGGTTGAGCGCTTAGAACAAGAATGTAGATGCTCCCTGCACGTGACCTTAGCTCTCGAGTGATGGGCTTACTGCTCACTAGGCATTGGCCAACGCTCGAGCGGTGGTGTGTCGAACAGAAATTCTAGCTTGCGTGAAATAACTATTTTCCAATCCTACTACACTGAGTATTATTTTTAAGTGTGGTACAAGTATTGTAGAGTTCATAGAGCATCACCTATATGATTGTGAACTTGGCCTATTTAATGAAAATTATATTTAGTTGAACTATCCATCGCACTTGTAGAACACAAGAAGATTTAGAGCCAAAATAATAAATACAACAGAGAACCAAAGTTCGATTTGGAATATAATGTGTTTGAATTATTGTCTAAGCTTGCAATAATGGTTGATGGTTCAAAATATTGTTTTCATTGATTAGCCAAGTGAGTTAGATACATATTTTTACTAAGAAATGTTCAAAGGAAAGCTACCTATCGTGATGCAATAGTACTTTTCATCTTCTCCCTTATTTAAGTCAACTTCTTCCATTTACGTGGGAGATTGTTGTAATTAATGGTTTTAATAAAAGTAATTTAATGATTTTAATAAGTGTGAATTGAAAAAGTCCCTAATGGGTACGATGACTAGTTACTACTTTTCAAATGCAAATAGTGCATATTGAAGAGTCAACGGTTTTTTCAATTAGGTGTGTCTATTCAAAGAGGTAGATAATGAAATGTAATGAACCTTGGTAAAGGTTGTAATCTAGACTGTCATATCATATGCTAGTCTACAAAGAAGTGATCTAATGATTCATATTATTTTATGCCAAAAGGTGCACCTATCCAAAAAAAGACATATTGAATCTATAAATAGGAGATTAGATGTCTATTCGGATTTGCCACCCTCAACCCTTCTATAAGTACTTAATTTTTTCCTCCTTGCCTAGTTGAATACATTGCCTCTTGTTTTTTTGTTCCATGAGCTAAGGGATGTTGCGTTAATCACCATACATGTGACATATATATGCCTGAATTTTTTAGTTCTCTCCATAGCACTTGTCGAGGTTTATACTCTTCAATTTTCATTTTGATGTTTGATGTATGCTGTGGTTTTTTTCATTGATTTTTGCTTCTACTTAAACTATCCTCAGGGGTATGTTGAAGAGCAATCAACTGGAACTTCGGGGATGAATTTGCTTATCATTGAACTATGTAACAAATTTGTAGGGAAGTTTACTCTCATAGTCTGAATGATAGAAAGAAATAGATTGGATGGAGGCCCTAATTTCAAAGGTCGATCCCCATTTTATCTTTCATCTGCTTTGCCTTTCCATGATGGGTGCACTTACATGGAAGGCTACCAACATTAATATACATCAATATACTGTGTGGCTTTTCACTTTATTTCTTTACGAAGATTGGCAATATTAGCTTTTATAAGTGTTTTTATGGCTCTTGATTCAATGTTCATGACATCGGAATTTTCTGGTAACTACTTTCTTTGAGATTTTTTTTACCCTTTAAGATCTTGCTACTTGGTTCCTATTCCTCTTTTTAGTATAACTGACAATGATATAGTGAATGTTTCATTGCACTTTGATCTTAAACAATGCTCTAGTTTATTTTACTAGCAATCGGGTTTGAATTTGTAGTGTCATTTTCTTTCTATAGTAAATACTGATTGAATTTCTTCATGTCATTATTGTTGGTTTACAAGTTCTTTTAAAGGTTTTCATTCAATATATTTGATATGATGCGATTAGAACCATCTTGTATAGCTTTGTATGTACGTTGTTCAATGTCTTTCTACAAATAGATACACCAAATGTATTGGACCATAAATTGTCACAAAAATAGTGCAACTTGAATGATAAGGCTTGAAAAATACGTAGTTTACTAACTAAGTTTGACCTTACGTGCAGAATTATACAATTAAAAATTAACAAGCAACAAGTCACTTTTAATTGTTTCTAGATAGTTAAACAAACAGTTCAATTATCCTAAGTTGAATTGCCACAGTTTGTAATATGGAAAGCAATAAATAACTCCAATATTGATGACGGAGAAACCCAACTGGGTAAAAACTCCTGGACCAAGCCAGTTACCTCCACTATAGACAATGTGTGTTACAATTCAATTCCAAACTAGTTCCACTAGCTGTTATAAATCCTATAACTCTAAGATGTGCTTCTCGTTCCAGACTCACGATCTGCTATCGTAGATACTATCTAACCAACCTGTTAGATCTCCCGTTCTACCTTCTGTAGCTTCTAAGATCCGCTGTGAATTTCAGACTCACAATCTTCTACACACGTCTCTTCCGAGTGGATACCCAAGAATCACCTATTCATGTTCTTCTCCCTGTGTTTGTAGTCCAACCTCTCTCAACCTCCAGCAACCTCTGAAGTTCAACTGAAAAAGTACCTTAATAAGGATGTTTTGGAAGTAGGTGTTTTGGATTCTTCAATATGATGTTTTTCCCAAAAAGGTGGTTATATGATATCAAGAATAAAGGATGAATTACAATGAAAGAATATGTTCTTGGA
>CAIGRF010137151.1:0-18113 GCA_903798235.1 Fraxinus ornus
CTGACTTGACCGTCGGAGTGTTCGTGGCCGCTCCCAACCTTCTTGGGACGGGCCTCGGGTGACTGACGCTTTTGCCACGTGTGTAGGGTGGAGGCGACGTGAAGACACACCTGTTGGCCACGCTGGATTCATTTTTTGAGGTCAACAGAAAACATCCAAGATTAGGTTCCTTGGCATGTTGATGACATAGTTTTAGCAGACAGAAGTAGGAAGGAGCTGAGTAAGTTTGAACTTTGGACTCTAAAAGTTTTAGATTGAGTAGAAAACTGAGACACAACACATGATGACCTTTTAGTAAGGGTAGGGATTAGTGGTGTCGGTAATTATAGAGGATCGAGTTGACCCAAAAATTGATTGTATTAGGAATATAAATTTTAACTTAGACCTACTATGTTGTATCATGCAAAGAGTTGGACTGTTAAATGACGTAATTTCCATGAGATAAAAGTTGGGGAAACACGAATGTTAATGAATGAGAATATGTACCAACAAATAGAGATGGTACCTATTGATATATATAGAGGAAAGGTCAACTTGGATGGTTAAGGCACCTTTTGCTTAGACCAAGAAGTTCTCGTCACAAGATTGATATGATTCTAAATCTCTGGTAAAGCATGTTACATGAAGAGGTATAGTGAAGGATGTCATAGCTTCGTATATTCGAGTAGATATAGTGATGGACTGAACATAGCGGAAAGCTGATTCATGTAGCTGACTTCAAATGAATTGGAATAAGGGTTAGTTTGTGTTTATGTGATTTTCCTTCTTATTACAATAACATTGTCCTTTCTTTTGAATTCTTTGGCAGAAAGAACACATAAGTAACACTTATGTCTTCCAAAAACATAAAGTTTGTGTCAGGGAGGTAAGAAATATAGTGATGATAGGGGTCAGGAGAGAATATATGAGTTGAGCATGGCTGGGGACGGGGTTATATTAAGGATCACCATGACTGGAGTCAAATCTGGATAAAGAAGAACTGAAGATGGCAATGCTGCTATTTATCCCACCCAAGGAGCAGTTAATAGCCATAATATCTCATGAAGGTAATTTGTTGGTGGTGGGGAAAATGGTTCTCAGGAGATCAGGAGGAGAAGATTAGCAGGTTGCATTGTGTGTGTGTGTGTGTGTGTTGGAGGGGGGGTTGAAGAGGGAGGAAAAGATCTAATTGGAGCTATATGAGCTACCAAGAGAGAGCAAAAAATAAGTGAAATTCAGGCTAAATATTTTAGATTGAGCCGTTAGAAGGCTAGAGTTTTGCATAATTACTGATGTTTCTACTGAAAATAAAAGGACGGGAATGAGCTCTGCATTTGAATTACATAGTGGTAGCGAATTGAGGTTTGGACTTCTGAGGTGGTATAGTTTGCTTTGCTCTTCAGGTTTTATGCACGTAAACGCCCTTTTGATTTTTATAGACAGCCAATGATATCATTCTGATTACATTTGGTTGTGCTCCTTGGCTTCCTTTGATTAAATTTTTAACTTACCGAGAAAGTTTTGTATGAATGATTATGTTTGTCCAGGATATATTGGAGAGAGAGAGAGAGAGAAGAAGAAGCTAGCAAACTATGCTCAAGTTATCATATGCAAATGCATGGAATAAAGATTTCGGTCATGACCTTTTTATTAGTCAACATTAACCCAACCATTTGCAGTAGCAAATCTGAGGAGACTCTGGCCATGATTACATCGAGCTTTTATTTATTCCTTCACTAAATAGAAATTTATTTTGTGCCGATGACTTCAAGAGATTAATTAATTCCCTTTTGGAGCTTCATCATCCTCTGCAATGCTCTTAACCTTTTCTTCAGTGGATGGGTACCAGTTCCACCCAAAGACATTTTGTTCCTGAAGCCACCCATGCTGACCCATTGAAGTTTCAAAATTCAACGCCAATGAACTCTGTTGGCAGCTCTTCTCATAAATCTCTAAGTTTCCCAATTCCACTATTGTTTCCAGTTCTTCATAGTCTTTCACATCAAAGTTTGCTTCATCAGTCATCATCTGGGGTGCAATTTTGTATCCAGAAACTTGTACAATTTCCTTAATATGTGTGTGATAAGTGCATTTTGCGCACTTAATTATGCAACAAAACATGGACTATTGTCGATAGATATGTTGAAATATGACTTAATTCGATATAATTTGTGTTTGTAGGATTATATTGATGGATGGAATGAAAAGTGTGCGAAAATGGGCGAAAAATAATAAAAAGTGAAGAAAATCAAAGTTCGGAGGCTAAGTTGTAAATAATTAAAAGACGATCCGGAATAGGAGTTGAAGATATGACGATATCGAGGATCAATGGAGTTTTGAAATTTCATATTGGAACAAGAAAATGTGGAAAAAGAGGCCAAAAATGGGATGAAGCAAAACTTGGGACCAAAGTACACAAATAATTTGTGTTTGTAGGATTACATGGAACAACTTTTTTTTCTTTTTGTGTACTTTGGTCNTTTTCTTGTTCCAATATGAAATTTCAAAACTCCATTGATCCTCGATATCGTCATATCTTCAGTGTGCTGTCAGGATCTGTCATGGCTTTGGCCACCTCTGGGATCTCTTCTTGAGTGCTTTGGTGTTTATTCTGTGCATCTAGGTTGTCCATCTCTCTCTCTCTCCTTAAGCAGTACAAGGTTCTCCCTATTTGAACTCTCTCTGATAGAGATAAGAGGAGGTTGTACTTGTGTGAATAGATTATGTGTTTGTTGAATAGAATGGAGTGGTATATTTAAGGAGGGGGTATTTACATTTTTCTTTGGTGAGTTTCATTTCTTTATTTTTATTATCTTGTGAAATCTTTCTGTTAAAAGGTAAAAAACACTATTTTCTCTTACGGATCATGGAACAATAAAGCGATTATCTCATTAGATATGGTAAGTACTGGGATTACATTAATAAGTAAAAGTTGGGGTCTGAGCAGATCAGCTGCTCAGTGCTTATGTATGTGTCATTATTATGATAGTAGCTGAAATTAGCTGGCTTTGCCACTGAAATACTTGATGCTAATCTGCATGGATTACGTGGAAATCTCTTTGAAAGCTGGTTTGCAGGGAGCCAAAGGGGATTGGTGTGCACGTAGCAATGCATTAAATAGGTGAGTTCGCAGGCTTTTGCATTGAATCTCTTGATTGTGATCTGCATTGATTATGTGGAAAATCTCCTGGTTCATCCACTTTGTGTAAATGAAATGGTTTGGAAGTATCTTCAGCCTTTGTCACATGGTTAACATGGGAGATCAAGTGGACGAGAGAACACATAGTAGTGCAGTAAATAGGTGTTGAGTGGATTATTGGGAATTTCCTGTGGTGTCAGTGAACATTTCAGCTCTTGGCAGCTCTAAACTGGGGGCGGATATAGTGACGGGAAACCTTGGATCTGTCCATGGTTTTCTTGTTTAGTTTGCTTTGTAGCCTGAAAATCTCATAAAGGTTGTAACAACTCAAATGATCCCAAGCCACGCCGCATCAGTTCGTCCGAAATTTTTTGGAGTAACAGTTGTAACAACTCAAATGATCCCACTTCATGACGACCCTCTCAACGAACCTGGTCCGATAGTAAATGAACGTATATTCTCTAGACGGATAAAGATTTTTTTTTTTTCGAAATTTTTTGAACCCTCAGTAAACAAAATCCTAGACAGAAACCTGAATGCTGCTCCTTAAACTACTCGGTCTATCTTTCCTACCCAATGATAATGGCACAAAGATTGAGTGAACTGCGAGTCATTAAATTGAAAAAAGAAAAAATCCTTGCGAAGAGTTATATGGTAGGATCCTTTTTTGTCCAATACCTTATACCCCCATCATTAGTATTGGGATATCAAAAGGTTAGTGTTTGAAGACAAATGAACATTAAGATCTGAATGTTGAAATATAAATTATAAGGTTTTTAGTAGAAGTATTCATCTAATTATCTAGAAATTTCATAATCATTGTTTTGTTGGCTGAAGTTGATGATCTCTTTCTTCTTTTTGGCAAGTGGTGACAAATTGTTTCTTTTTTTTTTTCCCTCATTTTGGAATATTTAGGGTGCGTTTGAACCACATTATTTTGGAAGAATGTATTCTAGAATAGTAGATTGATGGAGAATGTGTGGTTGAAAAAGAAAGAAATGTTATTGATGTGATTGAAAATATTATTTTATTAAAAAATGTGTGGTTGAAAATGAGTAGAAGAAATAAAGAATGAAAATGAAAATTTTAATGTGTATCAAACAGGGGCTAAATTTTGCAATATTATGTGATGTGTGGACTTTTTCTGAGAAGTACCTGTCAATACATGGTTCCTTCTGAATTTTGCTATCAGATAAATTACTCTTACAATGGCTTTACTACTTTTATATGTTTATGGTGGTGCTTTGAATTATTGTCAATTTTTGGAGAAATCATTTATAACACCGTTGTTGTAGAGGAATTGAGAAAATGCTAGTTGTTTGTGTGAATGGGATAAAGGCTCAGGCCGGTTGGTGGAATTGGATGAAGTTCATTAAATTGCCTGTAAAAATAGATGATTCATAGATGGTTAATTGACTAAGGATAGGATTAACAACTGGTTTTTCTGCAATCTAATGAACGTGTTATATTTAGAGGATATGCATGTAGGCTTTACAGCAGCTTCTTGCAGAATGCCCTGCATTTGTAGTTATAACTTGCATTCGGGCTTTGTTGGGAAGCTGTAACGTTGAACTTCGAGGGCAAAAAAATAGCATTTTTTTGGTCGACCTATATTCCCATCATCTTTCGTAACGTTTGTTTATTTTGTTGATCCTCTTAAAATCATGTAGCTGGGAAATAAAAATTGACCTATTATTTCTCCCTTTTCTTTTCGGGTGGATTTATTATACCGGTTGATGAATAGGTTGGCCGCTTCTTATTGAAAAATAGAATTGTTGTGTGTATGTCCTCAGGGTATCTTAATATGTCTCTAGTTTTACTACATTTTCTTGTAAAAAAGGCGATATGCTATGTACAACATTGTTTCTTGTAGGTCAAATATCATAACAATGTTGATTATCAACTGAATCATTTTAGTAAGATAACAAGAAATGAAAACTTAGATAATTGAGGAAATTTTGATTACATCTATGTGAATCGGTTGAGTTTGTGTAGTAGTGGTTTCAAGTGTTTTTCGACGAGAATTATGGTGGAGAGAGACTTGAGAGAATTTTCTTTGGGTGATTTCCTAGGAATCCGCAAAATGGATGGAGTGATTGGTACATTTATAAACACTTGGTATGTGTTGTTGACGTGACGATGAATGTTGATATGGTAGCTGTTAATTATTTACTATTAAACTTGAATTGAGTCTCGTATTTCCTTGAGCAATCATTGGATTTTGGGGATTGTATCTTTCAAATGACTGTAGCCGATCGAGGTCATTGTCGGGCAATCGATCGCACCATTATTAACATTTTCATGTACTCGTGCTATGTTACTTAACGTTGACCTTTCGAAATAGTAATGAAGTTATTAAAAAGAAAAAAGATAATTTTGTTTGTGTACGAGGAGACTTTCAACTTTATGTCACCTTCCATCTCATTAACATCTCCATAAACCATCAACCACTCAGTACTGAGGTCCATGTATCTAGTACCTACTTCAACAAATCATGGAATATTAGTAGTGAAAATTCAAACTGGTCCACTATTATTAAATTTATATAATAATAATAATATATATAAAAAAAAGGGTAAATGTGAAATCGGAGTAATCCTTTTTTTCTTCGAATAGAATCTTATCTGGTTTTAATCCTATCGGGACATGGAAACTAACTTGTAATGAAGCTATAAATACAGCGTCGATGTTCTCTGTTTTCGAGAAGTACTGCTGCTGTTGCGTGTATTGGGAAGAAGAAAAACACGTTAGCAAAGTTTTTCGCATACTTCATTCTCATTCTCGTCTGCTGCCACCCACTTTTCACCAAAATTTTGCCTTTTCTTCTCCCTTTTTCCATGTTTTTCAATTACTAATACCGTCTCCAAAACCCTAAATTGGATATAACTCCCATAATTTGCAATCAATTGAATTGGGTTCAATTCTAATCATGGATATTCTCTCAATCCCGAATTACCTGCTTTTGTTTTTCATCATGTATTTCATCATCTACCTCAATGCCTATTTCTTCCTTTTCCGGGCCTGGACCCGGAAGCTCCGACCCGAAGCTTCAAGCTGTATTATTTCTCTAGCTCACGGCACTCCAGCCGTGATTCTAGCCTCCTACGCCATATTATCTGACTCGACCAGAAACTTCGATTCCCCCAACACCTCGTTTCAGAACCTTGTTCTTGAATACAGCATTGCCTATTTCTTGATGGATCTTTTGCATTACTTGGTGTTTTACCCAAGAGACATTCTCTTCATAGGCCACCATATGTGCACTCTCTTCGTCTTCATGACGTGTCGTTACGTAGTTTTCCACGGTGCATATGCGATCCTGGTGCTGTTGAGTATTGCCGAGATCACGAGCTTATGCCAGAACGTGTGGACCTTGGCGAGTGCGCGGAGATCGGATGTGAAGTTTGCTGCCAAAGTGTATGATTTATTGTCCCCTCCGTTCTATGCTTTGTACTCTGTGGCGAGAGGTTTTGTGGGACCTTATTTTGTTTATCGAATGTTTGTGTTTTATCTGAGTGGGGCGAATAATGTGATTCCTAAATGGGTTTGGATATCATGGATATCTGTTGTTGTGACGGCTATTTCTGTTAGCATATTGTGGATTTCAAATCTATGGATTGAGTTGTATAGTGAAAGGATGAAAAAAGTTGAATAGAAAAAAAAAATAGATAGAAATGGAAAAAATTGAATTTGGAGGTCCATTATGTAATGTTCTAAAAGGTAAATGAATGAAAGATTGTTTCATTTCAGTTTATCTGCATTATGCTTAGTGATTGTTGCATTATTTAAGTGTATTTGTGGAATTATACGATTTTACCTAAATATAACTTACACGTTCTGTGCAGATGAATGTCTTTGTAGTTTTGTTGTATGTTTCTCGGATTGGTGTAGTGAATACTCAGTGGCCCATGTAGCTTATATTAGACCAAGAGTTTTTACTGATTATGATTGCCTTAAATGTTTTCTGGATTCAACATTTTACATTTACTAATTATCTTGTTGGAGTGGGTAAAATTTATTGTTTAGGTGGAAAGATTAGAATTTGTAGTTATACTCTTGCTTGTTTTATAGTTCCCCTTGTCTAGTTATTCTAGTTACGACCACTGACGGGATAGAATACCTTCTTCGATCTTGAGGTGGTGTTTACAATTGTATCCTATAAGGTAATCCTTGACGGTCACAAAGTAGACAGGTAGTCAAGAATATGGTTTTTGGTATTTATGTAAATTGCTCAATGTGAAGCTAAAGAAAATATTGTTTTCGTATGTTTTCATATATTGCAGATGCTTAAATTACTCAAAACATGAGTTCTTGTGGGGCAGCCTTTTATTTTGAGGGTGGGATGGGGATGATGGCATCATGTTTGTAGATATGGAATATTTTTATTATTTGTAACGAAGGAAAAACTTGATCGATTTGTTTGTTTGGTGGCATGATGATGTGAACTTTTTGTCCAGACTGGAACTTATAGTAATTTTCCCAAATCAGACTTCTCCCTTCTCATTGTGCTGAGAAATTTCCTTGTTTTTGTTGGATTTTTTTGTTTTTTGGGAGTTGTTATACAAGCTCACCCCCCACCCCACCCCTTCCTTACCTTCAGATCAATTATTGTTTGATAATTATTTAGATAATTATGAGCAAAGACGTGTATGATCCTACCTTATGCTTACACTTAGGAACAGACTATGTGCAGCCAAAAGCAATAATAAAATGCAACAGGGAAATGTTTGATATGGTTATGTTTATAATGAAAATAAAGGTACATAACAGAAACAGTTTATTTCTCTTCAGCTGTTTCCATGACATATAAGTCGCTTGTTGGAGATGCTGGTCTAATGCCCATCAGGCAGGACTCACAAACTTCCCAGGACATTATTAGGGCATGTATTATTGCTGTCGTATTTGTTTTCTTTCGAATTTGCTTTTTAATCAACCTGCAGAGATGCTTAAGAGTAGAAGTGATAATCTTTCGTTTGTAGTATGATGTTTTTTAGCCCTCCAATAGGTGATAATATCATCAAAAGAAGGCCAAGTATGATGCAAATCTGGAGAAAACAGATCCATTAGGCATGCACAATAAATCCAGTACCCATACAAAACTCTCAAATAGAGTATTTCCTTCACATACCCAATTGATGAACCAACATAAGCTAATTTTTTTCGGTTTGTAGATAGCAAGCCACATTACACGAGGGAGCTGGAACAAGAGACATCAGTAAATTTAGCAGTTTATTAAATTTTTCATCGTAATTATTTTGTCTTAGACATTAAATTGGAAGCAAACTAGTACTGATAATAACACTTACTATGTTGTTGGGGCAAAAGCGAATCCACCAAAAAACCCTAGTAAACCACCGAAGAAAGGGAAGGTTATGGCGATGAACATTGTGAATGATGAAACGATACAACACATAAATGTTAGACACATAACTATTTCATTTCACCAAGTACTGACTGAAAGGTAATATTACTAACCCACATATATATTGCGGGGAGATAAACCGAAGGATAAAGCTGGGCTTGAAACGCAGCTTCTTCACCAAGACGGTTTCTATCACATCAAAGACTGGCATTGCATAAATCTGCAATTGAAAATATGATAAGCCTGTGACATGATAGACGAATAAAAGAAACAATTCTAACTGAAGATGAATAAAAGAAACAATTCTAACTGAAGTTATATCATTCATGACGAAGAACAATGATTTCAAAATTACTGTTTTTACACCTGGTAACTTCCGATGGCATGGATGACAACAAACATGTTAGCTGCTGCGATGAGCCATGCAGGTTTTTCTATTGAGAGAAGGATATTGTCCTCTACTTTGTTCCCAAACATACTGTAGCCAATTAGAGCAACTGGGAAATAGCAGAGGGCAACAATGAAATAGGCTACCAGCACTCCTCTCCACATGGGTTTCGTAGAAGGCTTCCCTGGTGTAGAAGGGATTGTTGCTTGGATCTATAACACCACATTGTGGCCGGCATATGCAAAAGCTACGTCGCCCAAAGCAGGGAAGAAATCAAACACCGTTCCAGCTCTGCAAGAGGCCGGGTAACCGTATTTAACTCCCGGTTGTATGCCCTTGTGAAGAGAAGCTGTCCAAGCGATGGTGGAATATCTGTATGTATGGTAAGAAATACAACTAATTCTCATAATTTCCAATTATGGAATATTTTCTTTTTATTCTACTTTCTCTACAGGAAACAGAATATTATGAAGAATGTTATTAAAATGGAGAAAGAAGGGAGGGCATATGTTAAGGACATGACTGCTGCAGCCAAAGAGACCCCAGAGATAGAGTTGAAGTTTGGAAGGTGGAGGAGAACGAAATGAACTGAAGCGAATATCATTATGAAGTAAGTAGTTTTGATGCGTGTGCAGCTACCACATACTGTTTCATGGAATTTCTTGAGTGACTTTCCTCCAGTGACCACGTATACTATGTTGACTCCCACTTCAACAATTAATTGTTGTGGTACAACAATGTGAAGACCGAGCTTTTCACCAAACGCATGCTGTCCCAGTTCGTGGTAACGATCAAAACGTTTTCCCGGAACCATTTCATGCATCTGAACCATTTGCCATAAGGTGCATAGAGTGATGATCCATGAGAGAATAAGAACAACCACACCAGGTCCCCTAAATTAATGTCCATAAATTTAAAGATGAAAGGAAAATAATGAATTGTTTTCTTGAATTGACAGTTACATACCATCCGAGAGCTGCCATGGCATAGGGAAGACTCAGGACTCCTGCTCCAACCACGGCTGTGACATTGTGAAAAGCTGAGTACCACCATTTTGCATTCCTTGAAGAAGTGATTGGAAGCCAATCGTCAATTTCCTTTTCCTCCGCTGATTTGTAAGCATTCTGCAATCAACAGAATTCTCTTCAATAATCAATTCATTAAAAACTCCATTTTTCCATTTTAATTTTGCGATTTATATTTTTCATTCTGCTTTTCTGCACCCTATATTCACTAATGTTTCATCTGTAATGCCAAAGAAAATTGAAGTAGTTGCAGCTATAGTTGTTCTGGTATATTGAATGATAGATTGCAGAATATATGATGATCGGTATGATCTGTGTCACATCCTATTGAAAATCGTTCATTAATTTCTGAAGTTCAGCTGTAAATGTTTTTTTTTTCTTGGCTAAGCAATAGATACTATTCAGCTAAGGTAACATAATTTTGTCTAGCCAAATCTGTATCTACAGGAAAAAAAAAAGTACAAGATCCACTAAATGTTGTGTGTGAGATAGAAAGAGTTACATTAGATAGAAGGTGAGATTTTCCATTCACTGGAGTTGATGTGGGAATAGAAGTGTTGTCATCAGGTTGTACGTTGGTTTCCATAGCTTTACTAGTCGGAGGAAGATGAATCAGAAAGTAAAGAATTATGGTCTTGTAGTTGTTCTGAACATAAAATCTATCAGTACATATTGTATGTTCTAATTATACATCTTTCTGCTTTTCGGCAGAACGAATCTAAGACAAGATGGTATTTGAGTTGTTTATTGGTCTTATCGTCATGTTTCAAGACATCTCATAGGGATTGTCATCGTACAGATATGTGCTGACATTGGAATGACAAAAATTTGGGAAAGGAACAAAGTACTCTACACATTTTTAACGTACATTGCTGTAACTATCTGGTAAACTTGTGCCTGAATATTTTTATTCTTTTGGGTGTTTCTTTATTCTTGTTGTATATAATAGATATGACATGTACCATTTCTGCATTCTTTCTTTAAGGGTTGCTTGAAATTCATGTTCCTTGATTGTATACGAAATTCTGTGCTTAGTTTGGATAAATGCGATATATACGAATTGCTGAAGATATGATATTTGAGAAGATGAATAATGCATCTCATTCACCAAATGATTCGATAATAGTAAGTCGAAAAGACATTTTCATACTCAATAAATGCAGAAATAAAAGTTGAAAACAGTGAAAAGAACGACTAGGTTTTCTTCTTAATTTCATGGCTATAATTCCTTTTCCATGCGAAGCTGATAAATCCAGACTCCTTAACTGAATAATTAAGAAAACACAATCAATAACAGTCTTATGGAGAATTAAGAAAACACAATCAATAACAGTCTTATGGAGAAGAGCAGACACATCCTCTTTGACATATGTTTAGAGAACTTGTACAAATTACTCTCTATGAGGAGATGTTTATGAGTAGAACTTGTAGTCTTTGGCTTGAATTATAATCTGCCTTAGGGCTCCGATAGGTGCTACGATCATCAACAGAATGCCGAGAATGATGCAAATCTGAAATTCATAATGAAAAAAATTGAAACCGATCAGTTTTTGGATCCCAACAGAAGAATTAAAGGAAAGTTGAAACAGAAGTTCATACCCAGTTTGTCCACCAAGATAGGCTGAATTTCCTTGGTTTGTAGATGGCAAGCCACATGATACAGGGCAGCTGAAAGGATGTGTTATAGTCAGTGTTATGCCTTTGCTAAATTGAAGAGTACTCTTCTATGCAATGCAATATTAAGTATAATAGGTGCTGAAAAAAGTTGCTCACAAAGTATGTGGTTGGCGCAAAAGCAAAGCCTCCGAAAAATCCTAGAAGCCCACCAAAGAAAGGGAAGGTAATGGCAACAAACATTGTAAATCCTGTAATAAAAGAAAATGAACAGACTTCAATGAGCCTGCTGTAGAAGAACAGAATTACAGATCAGACAATACAGTAGTTGAAGTACGGTTAACGTACCCACGTAGATATTCCTTGAAACAAAGCGTATATACCAACTTGGCTTGAATTTTAGTTTCTTATAAAGCACAGATTCTATCATGTCAAAAACTGGCATTGCATAGATCTGTATGAAATCAAATTAATAAAAGGTTATCTACCTTTTCTCTTAGATGAACAAATTTGAAGGAGAGAATTCAATTCACCTGATAACTCCCAATAACGTGGACCACAACAAACATGTTAGCCATGGCAATGAGCCATACGGGTTTCTCTAACGTGATGAGAATGTTGTCATCGACTTTATTACCAAACATCCAGTACCCAATAAGAGCCACGGGGAAGTAGCACAATGCAACAACTACATAAGCAACTATCACTCCCCTCCACATAGATACCTTAGAAGGCCTCTCTGGCGTAGAAGGTATTGTAGCTTGAATTTCCAAAACCACATTATGACCAGCATAAGCAAAAGCTACATCGCCTAATGCACTGAAAAAGTTGAAAACGGTTCCTGCTGTAGTTGTAGCTATATATCCATATTGCACGTCTTTCTGCACTCCCTTGTCAACTGAAGCCCCCCAAGCAATGGTAGAATAACTTCATAGTAAAACATAAGCACATCAGGATGTAAGTTTTTCCTTCTTTATCTTTTTTCCTGTCTACTAGTGTAGTATTTTTCCGTTCTATGACAAGTTTTGATTATGCAGTTGATGTTTTGGAAGAATGAAGGATGAATTGTCGTAAAATTCATTGGTGAAATACTATGGAATGTACCTCAAGGACATAACTGCTGCTGCCAAAGATATACCAGAGATTGAATTGAAATTGGGTAGATGGGAGAGCACAAAATGGACCGAGGCGAAAATCATTATAAAATAGGTGAGCTTAATCTTTTTGCAGTCTGCACAGACCAAATCATGGAATTTTTTGAGTGATTTTCCTCCAGTAACCATGTAGACTATGTCCACGCCAACTTCAACGACTAGCTGTTGGGGCACGACGATCCACAGACCAAGCTTGTCACCAAAAGCATGCTGGCCGAGCTCATGGTATCTATCAAAACGTTTCCCCGGAACCATCTCGTGCATTTCAACCATTTGCCACAGAGTGTATAAAGTGACGACCCAAGATATGATCAGCACGGTTACTCCGGGCCCCCTGAACATATGAACAAAACATGCAGAGTTGAGTAAAAACAAGATGTTTGGTATATAGTAGTAAACAATTTCAGATTCTCCTCGAAAGTTAAATATTGTTGAAGGGTACTTTACCAGCCGAGTTCTGACATGGCAAAAGGGAGACTGAGGACTCCAGCTCCAACCATGGCAGTGACATTGTGAAAAGCTGAGTACCACCATTTTGCATTCCTCGAGGAAGTAATTGGTAGCCAGGCGTCTATGGACTTCTCCTCCGCAGTTCGCTCATCTACCTACAAATTTAGCGATTGAATATGTAGTCGTGGCTCGTAAATGATCAAATTTCAGAAGAAAAAAAAAAATCATCTTTATGTCTTTCTGGTGATTATATATATCAGAGTAAATTGTCTGATAATTTGTCTTATAACAATAGATCTAACAGAAACTAGTATGTGTACCCAGAATAGAATATATATTTTGATAGAATACAAATAATAAAGAGTCTATTGTCATACGTTGAACGCAGACCTTAAAACTTATGTTGAGATTCATTAATCTTTTGCCGGAATGAATATTCTACATATTTTTCCTTTCCATCTAGTAAATATCTATTACTTATTAAATAAAAAGAATTTCAATAAGAAAAAAATTAGAGGATTTTGTCTTGTGGTTTATGAAGTTGATGATGTATGCATATATTTTATAGGTTGAATTGAACGGAACCAAAAACCAGCTAACCTTGATCAACATTTGTTTCTTCCATAGTCAAAAAATGAAATTTACATCCAAGCATTTAAGAAAAATCCCATATCATCTGTAATGACACGATGATGCATATAATCAACACACTCATATCATATGCACACACATGTAGAGAGAGAGAGAGAGAGAGAGAGAGACCTTGGAGTGGTATTTGTCATCATCAGGGCCTTGAGTTCCCATGGAAATAAAGTTAAAATAATTGAAAACACAAAACCCAAAAGGAACCACCTCGTATATATAATGAAACGCCGATTCTCCCGTGAGGAAGAGAGGAAGAAGGAGACGTTGAAGTCGATGTCGACGTTTTGTCTGACTTGAACAGCACAGGCACAGTTGTGGCTATACTTACATAGTAAATTCCTCGCGGTCAATTTCCAGCCGGCAATCGATACTTTGTTTAACCAGTAACCTATATAATAATACCATTTGTCTTTGCATTTATTCAATATTTTCCTGATTCATAATTTATTGCATAATCTTAAAACTATGTTCTTTGCTGTTCAATATATTATGGGAAAATATATATTACTGGGTCGGACTGCTGGATTATAATTTTTTATTTATTCTCGATAAAACACTCATAGATACGATATATTTCTACCTGTTTGGTTTGGCTTAAGGATGGCAAAAAAAATCCGACAAACTTGATAATAGCGAGGCCCCGGTTTACCCGCTTAATCGGGTATTCGGGTCTGAGTTTAATTATTTTTTAAATTTTTTTAAAAGAATGCAACATTTTAAATAAAAAATTAGTTCTAATATAAAATGGCAACTAAGATTATCTAAGAAATATGACAAACAATAAAAGTCTTAGTTTATCAAATATATTTGAATAATATAAATTTTAAAAATAAATTAAAAAAATATATTATTGTCTCACTTTAATGAATGGGGCAACAAAATGAATTATCAAAAATTTTATAAAAAAATAAACGGGGTAATAAATGGGTCAAGAGCCCGACCCACCCCGCCTTAAACAGGTAACGGGACGGGGCGGGGGAGGTTGCCCCCGACCCCGACCCGCCCAGTTGCCATCTAAAAATTAAATTTTAGTAAATTTTGATAAAAGTATATGGTTGAAAAGTTGATAAAAATTTTAACTCTCATAACGTTTGTGTATGTTTGTTTTTGTTTTTTTTTCTTTTTTTGGTTATTCTATTTTTGAATAATGTGGAAAGTTTATTGAACATGAACAATTAATTGATGGCCGAAATTTCAAAATTATTTGGTAAAGACATCGATCAATTCATCTTTATCATAGATTATCATCTTCAAACCAAATAAATGTAGCAATTTAGTTCATGTTTGACCCTCGTTTTCTAAAATTCATTTTTTCTTAGATTCAATTTTTTAATTACAGATTCATGGCAAGTTTAATCCCATTAAGCTTCACTAGTAGAAATTGAATGGATGATTCTTCCAAATTAAAATAAGTTAGGGACTAACTTGCTACAACATTAATAAGTTGGGACCAATTGTGCGATTGCTCTTACTTAAGCCCAATTGTGCAACATCATATTTGTTGACCGACTCTATCACTCTATGAGTCAAGTCGTTATGGAAATTCTAACAATTCTCACTTTTCCACTGCATACTGTGGCACTAGTAGCGGAGTGCCTCTTATTCTCTTCGCTAATAATTCTCACTTTTTCACTCACATAGATGACGTGTCTTATTCTCACTTGTATCAATAAAGAGATAATCGTAGTTATCAATTTTTAGTAATTAATTAATTTATTTTAGTTTACATAATAAAAGTTTTTTATAATCTAATTCTTTAGAAAGTTTTGAACAAATATTCAATTTTAAAGAATTAACTTCACAAAAGCTTGGAAGATTCTCAGTATAAAAAGAATCTAAATGGGATCCCATTAATTATAGTGGTAGACAACTTTAAAGTAGTCGAGAGATATTTTTAGGACAGTTGAATCTGAAGTCAACGTTTTGTCATCCACCGAATTAAATGCAGACAGCAAAGCAATTATATATCTGCTCCCTTTTTAAAGGTTGAGCCCCGCCCCGCCCCGCTCCTAGAGCAGCGTGGAGGAGGTAAATCACTCAGCAGGTCATGATATAAGAGTTGTCATACTGATACCCACAAAAAGTCCAATTTCAAACTTTATTAGAGACAGAGATCGAACCCTCATACTGCGACTTCAACTCAACTGAGATTACCTCACTCATGTCCTTTGCACCACTGAGCTATGTCCCGAGAGGCAATCTGATCCCTTTTAAAAAATTTATTTCAATCATCCTTCGTATCGTAGTCTTATTTTATAGATATTTTTTTTTTAGAATAAATTTTGTGAAAAATAATAATTTTAAAAAATGTATTGCTAAAAGCAGAGGAAAACTTTTAATTTAAGTGCAAATTATTTTATTGGAACTGAAAATTATGTTTTAGAAAATAAATATCAGACATTAGTTTTACTTTGACAACACCTCGATGCTACCTATTTTAAGATGTCGTTATTTTTCGATCTCTCGCGCATAAAGACGAGTTTACATTACTTTTTGTCATCGAACTTTTTTCAATAATATCTCTTCTACTTTACTTTCAAGCAAGAATACATTAGGCTTTAGCAAAAGTAAATATAGGGTCTGTTTGGGCCCAATTTTAATCTGATTTTAATATAAGTTAAAATATAACAATCAATATCAACTACATCTTTCATGGGCTCCACATCTTTTCAACCACATATTTCAAAAATTTGTATCACAATCCACTTAAAATCTTATTTTAATCTACACCAAACATGGGCATAATTTTAAATTTAAGTGGTTATTTATTTCAATTTTTTTGATTTCAAAAAATCGTATGAATGGAGCAAAGCTCGTAAACTTCCTTAACAATGACTTATTCCTTTTAATAAGTTTCATATCTTCTTAAAATCTTTTATTACTCGCAGAATAACGTATGGTTCAAGGAACCTATGCAAATTTTATATTAATCGAAGCCATTCTTTAAGACACGAAAAATAATTCTTATTTTATTATTTTAATTTAAAAAGTCTTAGTACTAGAGTTCCGCCCGGAGAGTCAGAAACAATTGAAATTGAGCAAAGCCAAATGTAAATAAAATAATTTCACATAAGTTTTACCTACACTCAGATGGGGTGGGACTCATGGTAAAAAAATTTGGGATATTTTCACAAATGTCCATAATTAAGGGTCTGAGTTGAAAAGTGTCCAATTTTCAAATTTAATACTAAACTGCCTATTATACCCTTAATGAAAAAAAAGGACATTTGAATCTCTACGTATTCTCGACATTTCAAATGTCATTCTCGACATTTGAATCATGTTTTTATTTCAAAAGTACACACGTCAATTCACAATATTAAACGTTCTCGACATTTAAAATGTCATTCTCGACATTTGAATCCCGTTTTATATTTCAAAAGTACACACGTCAAATCACAATATTAAATGTTCTCGACATTTCAAAACGTCATTCTCGACATATTAAATATCTAGAAGGACATTTCATTCCAAACATGGCATTTCTCTACACTTAAAATGTCGTTCTCGACATTTCTGCGTTAATGCAAAAAAATAGCATTAATTGTGATTTGACATATTGTCATTTGCAATAAATGGAGCAGGTTATGTGTCAAGATTTCATCAGCCAATATTTTTTTTTGCAAAAATGTCCATTTTATTGTCCTTTAATGGAATCAAAATTGTTGACCATGGATATTTTGGTCTAAAATATACCAAAATGGCCATTTTTGCAAGGGTTTTTGAAAGTTGCCATTTTTGCAAGTAGCTAGAGAAAAGTGGACATTTCTTACAATTTCCACAAAAAAATTCCACCCACTCCCACCATGTACCACAAGCAAGGCTCGTTGAAATATATTTGTCCTTTCACACGATGCAGAATACTATTTTTAAATGTTTTTATGTATGTTTGTCACATCCAAATGAATCAAAGTAACAGAACGTGTGTGAGAGAGAAAGAAAAAAGATAATGTGATAGGGTTGGGGACCAACCAAAAGACAAGGGCGTCACTTGGCGCCCTCCTATTGGAAGGTGGGCTGTCCGGATTTATTGGCCATAATTAATAATCAGTGTATTGGATGTTGACTTTTGATGACAAATTCCTAGAAGTTTTCCATCATTTTTATAGGTAAATTCCATTAATTGGACTGACGGGGAAATGATGATCGGCAATTCCTATTGGCATAAACGTTGACTTCATATTCAGTCGTCCTAAGTAGGGTTGGCCGTGGGTCGATTCGATTTGATTCGATTCGGATTTTTTTGATTCCAAAATTTTTGGGTATTTAATAAATGAAACCATCGGGTCCAAATATAATTATGGAACCGTTCGGGTTCGGATCCGTTCGGTTCGATTCGGTTTCATATTCTAATTAA
>CAIGRF010137151.1:19679-35781 GCA_903798235.1 Fraxinus ornus
TAAATAATTTTTCAAATGAGCTTGAACAACCTAGTAAATAAATATATTATAAAAAATATATTTGGCTAGATTAATGTGTTAATTTATTTTAAAAAATTAATTAATCCAATATAAAAAAAAAAAAAAATTATTTAGTTTCGGGTCTTATTCGGTTATTCGGTTCTTGGTCTAGACCCGATGCCCGACCCAAACCGTTCGGTTCTCAATTCGGGTACCCGTTCGGGTATTTATTTTATGAAGAACCGCTCGGTTAGGTTCGGAACTTTTGTCCAGCCCTAGTCCTAAGAATCCCTATCAGCCTTGTTGGAATTTATATAAACCAGTGAAATCAAAAAATTGATACAGAAAACGGCATTATTCGGAAGAATTGATGAAATGGGCCGACCCTATTTTTAATGGAAGAGCATGTTTGGAATTAACCTAAAAGAATATTTGATCATTATTTATTTATTTAAAAAAGACGTTGAGAAATTGATTGTTTTGGAATTTTCTATCTTGAAATCAGATTCTTCGGCTATATTTCACACAACACTTGAAAGAATTGTGGGCCGAGCTACCAGTTAAGCCCACTGACATGTAATTGGGCCTAGCAAATATTCTTATTAATTAAAATTGGACCGAATTTCACAGTGAAACAAACAAAATCACATGTCATTTCCATAATTGCTCAAAAGAACATACGTCTTTTCCTTATCAATCATTTAAAAATTAACTGGAGAAAAACACTGTATAATTTCACAGTATGAACTAAATCAAAAATACTGAAACGTGTTGAGAATCTTGAAAGTGAATTCGGAAATCTCCTCATTCTTTAGTAGTAATGGTTGCAAGCCCTACACATGCATTGAAATAGTCACATTATACTACTGCAAAAACTAATTGAATATGATTTTCAATATAAGGAGTATATTCCGTCGCCGGAAATTATCAAAATTACCTGCCGGCAGCAGCCATTGGAGTAGCATCGTAGTAGTAGTTTGAGTTGTAGGAAGAATATTCCGGCAATGCCCTTCTCAATGGATAGTGCTGGTACGAATTCGGCCATACTCCTCCAGGCAAAGCACTCTGGTGCCAATAGGGTTCATTTAGGGAACCATATCGAGAGTACCCGTAACCATGGTTGGAATTATATGAACCACTATAATAATCATGGTCATTGTAATAACCTCCTCCTCCTCTACCAAGTCTTGGGTGATCGAGTTTGGTATATACGAGCTCAGCATGTTGTCCAGTTCTAGCTAATGCTGACAGACATAAATTTGGATCTACCTCACCTGTAATCTTTGCCGTCCCTTCTTCTGCACTAATCGTGACAGAATACACACCTTGCAAATTGTAATCAATAAACACTAAAGATTAAAACACAAATTTATGTATTAATAGAACAAATGTTAGAATATTGTAATTAATTACCACAAATGGAGTTCAATACTTCCAATGTCTTTCTCTTACATGCATCACAACGGGTATTCACCTTCAAAATACAACACTGCAATAACACAATTTATGAAACCACGAAATTTTAATGATTTACATGTGCTGAAAATTTTGAAAAGAAAAAAGCACGATGAAACTTAATTACCAAATTCGCATAGGGCTCCATTTCATCACCAATAACCTCAACTTCTGCTATCAATAATCGTGAATACTGCTGACCTGTTTATCTTAACCAATTAGAAAATGGCGTTCGAGTAAAAAGATAATTTCTCTTACTTTTCCTTTTCCTCGTACACCAATCTCTACTACGTTGCAAATGAATTTACTACTTTAAAAGAAATCCCATGAAGTACAAAATCAAGATTTCAAACAATGGAGGCTTTATTAAACAAAAAGTACCTTTGGTCGAAAGATGGACACAGAAGAAAGATGAAAATTGAAAATTGAAAAATGAAGAGGGTTATATAATATTACATGCATATGCGTTTCTTAGGAAGGAGATACAAGACTGGTAAGTTTAAGGGAAAAAATAATTGATATGGAAGGGAAGAAAATATTTTATTTTATTTTTTCCTTTTATTGATTTTCTTGCTTTTTTGATTGAAAATCAAATTTATTACGAACTATATATCCAAAACGCTTTAAAAGGGAATAAATATTTTTTTCAATATTTTTTTTCTCACTTATGATTAAAAAAGGTTATTCAAATCACTTTCAAAAAGAAGGACTTGTATTCTAACATTGACCAACAAGAAATTATTTAACTTAAAACTGTATTTACTTGCAAGTAAACTTGATTATTACTAAGAGTGTGTTTGATGCACATTTTTCGGAGTGCTTTTTTTTTTTATGTGATGTGAATATGTGGTTAAAAAATAAGAAAAAAATATTAATGTGATTAAAAATATTATTTTATTAAATAACGTGTCCATCTATTATCAACCAGCAAAGAAGAGTGAATATTGGTTTTGCATGATAGAAATATGATCCGATTTTGATATGAAAAGTGACTGATTGTATCATTTGAAGCGTCACTTCCAACAGTAATTCCACTGCCACATTTCTCATACATGAATATTGCTTTTGTTTGCTCAATTGATGTGGGAATAAAATAAATAAAACAACACATTCCAATCAAATTAACAAACTATAGATTGAGATGGTAAAACCACAATTCTCATTAGCAAAGAAAAATCAACCTATAAAGATAACAAAGTAACTTCTCAGAACAGCTCTATTATTAGGGCTCCTAGAAAACTGGGGAGGATGCGGAGAAAATGTTTCTTTCATCAATATGTAATCCAGGCCAAAATAAATCATGCAACAGATGCCATGTGGCGAATCAAGTCAACAACGCGATTACTGCAAAATAGAGAATTATATTGTAATTGCAATATATAGGCCAACTCAAGAAAATCGAACATAAAATATTTCTATTCCACTCAATTCAGTGCATACCTGTAACCCCATTCATTGTCATACCAAGAGACCACCTTCACAAAGTTGCTGCTGAGAGCAATTCCAGCCTTAGCGTCGAAAATGCTTGACCTGCAAATGCGATTTCAGAATTTGATCACGCGATGCAAAACACATCAAGGAGACGACAAATGACAAGTAGGAGATTAAAAAAATTAAGGTAAGTAACAGAAGATATAAGATCAAATGAAAAAGAAATAGATAAATCTACAGATGATAAGCAGGCTACACGAGGAATGAGTTAACTAGGGGACGCACCAGCCTATGAGAAGGATAAATTACAGACCATGTCCATGAAAATTGATTGGAAATATTTACGAAGTCCTCACCTGCTATCACCTACGAAGTCAGTTGATACAACATCGTCTTCTGTGTATCCAAGGACACCCTTCATTTTACCCTCAGACTCCTCCCTGAAAGTGGAAAACAAAAGTTTACAGAAGAATATTCAAGAAAGGGTGGAATGAGGTTGTCATTACAAGCCATGCAGCAGGGAACACTGAAAATATGAGAATGAAGTATGAAAAATAAAAATCATGCTGATCCTTACTTGAGAGCAGCTTTAATTTCATCATATGAAGCTGCCTTTTCAAGCCTTACGGTTAGATCAACCACTGACACATCAACAGTTGGGACACGGAAAGCCATCCCAGTAAGTTTGCCATTTAGAGAAGGAAGTACTTTCCCAACGGCCTACGAGATTAATTGTATTAGAAAACTATGCAAGCATATGATGGCTGGAAAACAACTCTGTAGTCAAGGTGCATAATGCATAATCTCAATTCTATAAATACACATGCATTAACGGCAATGAAACTGTTCCATGTCAAAGCACACAATGCCTTCATTTCGAGATACTATCTATTCGTTTAATGGTACACATCTTCATATATTTCATCTATCAAAATATTATTCGAAAAGGTCAGTTAGATAATAAATGAACAACAAATAAGCCCCCGTTTGTCCACCATTTTTCAAAACATTGTTTTCACAGTAATCAATCTTCACCACACATTCAAATAATAAAATATTCTACACAAAAACCAATAAAATTTTTTTCAGTTTTGACCACACATTCTCCAAATAATAATATTCAAAACATCATTCTTTCTCCCATAATGGGAGACAAACAAGCTCTAAATACAAAGGTTAAAGGGTCAGTTTTATTCCACAAATTACAAGTCACAATACCTTGGCAGCTCCAGTACTGCTGGGAATAATGTTGAATGATGCAGCTCTTCCACCTCTCCAATCCTTCTGAGACGGACCATCAACAGTCTTCTGTGTTGCTGAATCATAAACCAACATCAATCCCAGTTCATACCTATGTCAAAAACTCCTAAGAGAATCATATAATTACCCGTAATGGAGTGGACAGTTGTCATTAGACCCTCGACAATACCGAACCTGTCATGAAGAACCTGTCACACACTCAATAGCATTAGATCAAGCTCAGTTTCAGTTTATCATGGAACTCAAATGATATCCATGGTACCCTGGACAACTTAGAAAAGAACATACCTTTGCCAATGGAGCAAGACAATTGGTAGTGCAACTAGCATTCGAGACAATATCGACATCTGGCTTGTACTCCTTCTCGTTGACACCAACAACGAACATGGGAGCATCCTTACTTGGGGCAGAAATGATGACCTTCTTTGCACCTCCCTGGGAATCAAAGGATAGAACCAAAAGAGCATCAACTAAACATTACTATCTTATCATCCTAAATTTGTAAAACCAAGAAATTCATATCCTGTGGCAAATGTAAAAGTATGATGTTTCGTATTTCTGAAATTAACTAATAGTTACAAGCGAAGAAACTATGAAATACAACAACCGAATTTGACTTTTGCTAAATGTGGATAGTGGTTCCAATAGAAGAATGGTTCTATACAAACCTTCAAGTGGGCGGCAGCTTTGTCCTTGTCAGTAAAAACTCCTGTTGACTCGACAACATAATCAGCTCCAGCTTCAGACCATGGGATCTCCTCTGGGTTTCTGTGCATCAAACAGAAATTGTAATAAAAATAGAAATAGTCAGATATTTATCACTCAGACAAGGTGATTGAGAAATACCTCACACCAAACACGGTGACTGGCTTCTCACCAAAGAGAAGGGTCTTGGAATCCTTAACCTTAAGCTCATGATTTTTCCATTGACCGTGAACACTATCATATTTGAACATGTAGGTCTGTTCATCATAGCACAAGAACCAAAATTGAGAAAAAAATCAGTAAGCTTTAAAAGCCAACAAGAGAAGCAATTAGAATAAAGGCAGACGAAACTATTCGAAGATAGCCATTTAAAAAAAAAAAAAAGAAGAAGAAGAAGAAGAAGCTAAAACCTCCATGCTAATTTTCTCCATAGGTCAGAAATGTGAGATCGGCACAGATACATAGATGCATTTAATTACTGGTATGAGTTAATCAAGTGAATAACACTGATCTGATTATTTATGGTTGACATACACAAAAGTTAATGAATGGAAAAATCTCTGTAAAGTGAACTTCGCCCAGTCAAATAACATGACACTCGTTAAACTTCTAGGAATGCACTGAAGCAATTCGGAATCACACTGTACAAATAATTCACAATGAAACGCCATAACCAGTGCATACATCTCCCGTACGGAAACTTTTAAACAGTGAGTCTATTATCCACCAAAGGATCCAAGGATCTCACATTTGATAACACTTTTCACGTTAAAATCAAGCTAGTTCGATAAATCGATCCGATTTTTCACAAGTAAAAATCGACAAGCAACGTGCAGATCCAGCGAATCACATAAATGCAGATACCAGTAAAGAAAGAAATTACCATGTAATCCGTGGTAATGAATGGATCATTAACAGCGACAAGTTCAACATCATCGCTTTGAAGTGCAACTCTGGCAACCAAACGCCCAATCCTTCCAAATCCTAATCAGATCAAGCATTCGAAATAGGCGTTCACAAATAGTGCAAAACTAAAACAGAATGTGAATGGAATTGAATGATAATTAAAATTACCGTTGATTCCGATCTTTATTTTAGCCATTATGCAAGCTTGATCTATAAAACAACGGCACAAATATTTCTAGCGAAGAACAAAAAGTGCACAGGAATAGTGAGAATGNAAATATTTCTAGCGAAGAACAAAAGTGCACAGGAATAGTGAGAATGAGTTCTAGGCTAGAGGAGCAGAGCCAAATGAATCGCGTTACTATCTAAATGCGAGAGGCGGGATTGTAGTGGGACCACTTATTGGCTCGCGTCGTGAATGGTAACGGCACATTTTGAATACCATGTCGTTTAGATATACAGACTGGTTGCCTTTGGCCGACGGACTTGTCAATGTCTTTGTGAGTAGTAATTTTAATAAACTATTTAAATTATATTTTCTAAGAAGAGTTTTTATAAATAATTTAAATTACATTTTTTAGGAAGAGTTAAAACTATAAATTGATAAAAATGAGTAGTAAATATGTGAATAAAACTTGTAAATTTCTCAAAATAATAAAAATGACTTGAATGTTTATAACCCATGAGCCAAACATAATAACCGGGGCACACCAAAACCGGCATCATTCAATTTTATTTCCACAAATATTTCCATCAATGTACATAATGCTACTTCTCATCAACCTCTGAAAGCATATCCATAAAATAAAAACTTAAAAACATGAAAACGTAGAATAAGCATGGGGCGTACACTTAGGCACCATCCTCTGTTCTAGATACCAGCAGTTGCGACACCAGTTTTTCTATGATCATCTTTAGTGCAGGAGCACTTGCGCTGCATTTACTATCATCAAAGCAAGATCTCCCTTCTTCGGCTACTTTACACAACTGAGGATCTAATGGGACCTTCCCGAGAAAAGGGACACCCATATCTCTACACATTTTGGCACCACCACCAGCACTACTATCGAATACTTCACTGGATGCAACCAAATTTAGCATTTCTGGTGCCTTCTCTCTCATATACGAAATAACCCACTCTGTCATGTCTTTATGTTCACCTGCCTCTGTCAAGTGCATGAATCTGAAATTTGACAATGGTTGGCATAGACCACTCATGTTCTCAACAACTCCAAGAACCTCTAGCCCAACCTTTTTGCAGAAACTTACTTCTTTCCTCACATCTATGAGAGACACCTGTTGTGGGGTGGTAACTATAATGGCGCCGTCTATTCCAGTTGCTTGGAGGAACTGGACGACCGAGATATGCTCATCCGATGTCCCAGGTGGTGCATCAACCACTAGAAAATCAAGCTCCCCCCAATAAACATCCTTCAAGAATTGTTTGATGATTCCATTCTTTCGGGGACCCCTCCATATGACAGCCTCATCAGGATGGGGCAACATGAATCCAATTGACATGACCCCAAGGTTTGATTCAACATAAACAGGTGACCATCCAAGGTTACTCTGGTGAATCTCTTGTCCTTCAAGACCAAGCATCTTCGGGATGCTTGGACCACAAATATCAATATCAAGGAGACCCACCTGGAAATCCATAGCTGCCAGGGCGAAAGAGAGTTGAGCTGAGAATGTACTCTTGCCAACACCACCCTTGCCAGATAAGACCAGTATTTTATGCTTTACTGTTGCCATTCTTTCAACAATTGCCACCAAGTCTACAAAAAAATAAGAATTAAAAGAAAGTAATGGTTATAATTTAACAACATATAATCAATAAAACAAACGTAATAGCTTTAGGATCTCGCTGTTTTTTTTTTTCTTCAGGGGTGGGAGAAAAAGAGAGGAATTTGCTTCCTAAAGCCAGCTATGTGAATCAAGCAGACAACCCAAGTAGAGGAACACTAGAGCAGGTCAGTTCAAAACCTGATCTAACCATATTTTTGCATATACTGTCAGATACTCTATCAAAAACAAGTGACTTCCAAGTAGCAATCACTAATTTCATAATAGAAGTAAATAAACAACTAAGAGCATCTCCAAGAGACTCTATTTTTAGAGAGCATATTTTATTATTTGGAGAGCATATATAAATTTAGAAAGTTAAAATTTAGAAGTACTCCAACAAGCTCTTTATATTTAACACTTAATTTTACTACTCCAAAAAATATTTNTTCCAACAAACTCTTTATATTTAACACTTAATTTTACTACTCCCAAAAAATAATTATTATTTTTCTTTATCTTTTATTTTAACTAGCTTTTCTTTAGATTATTTTATTGTTTTCCTACATTGAAAATTGAAACACTTTGAATGCATTTAATTATAGAGAGCCTCTCCAAACCCACTCTCTATAATTCAAATTTGGAGAGTCAAACCCACTTTCTAAATTCAAATGTTAATTTAAAGAGTCTCTTGGAGCATGATTTTAAATATTAACTCTTTAAAATATAGAGTATCTCATATTTAAAGAGTCTTTTGGAAATGCTCTAAGACATCCCTCCATGAAAGACTCACTCTCCATTCTTTTATTAGCTCATAAAGCAGGCCACATTTGTAAGTTGCGTCATGCTTTACAGATTAAAGGAGGCTCCTAGAGCTTTGTTTGGCAAATTTAGCTCTACTTAGTGTCAACTTGGATTTTGTAGTTCTGACAATGCATCTGCAATGTTTTCAAAATGAGGTTCACAAGGGTGCATTATTTCATTGTTATATGTTGATGATATCATCATCACCAGTGATGATGAGCAGGATATATGTGATCTCAACTCTCAAGCGACAACTTTATGCTATTTTAAAATAAAAATTTTGCGATATTGGAGATATTTCTAGGTATATAAGTCGCTTTCTCTTTGCAAGGTTATATTCTTTCTCAATCCAAATATGCACTGGATATTATAACTAGAGCTAGGTTATTTGAGACTATTTCAGTTGATACTCCTATTTAATTGAACCATAAACTCATTGTAAGTGATGATGAACTTTTGACTTATCCCACTAGATATAGAGAAGTGGTCGGTTCTCGTCTATTTATCTCTTAGTAGACTTGACATTACATGTGCAATTCATGTGATTAGCCACTTCTCATCACGGGTTATTGCCTTCTTCATCCAATCTTACTCTTCGGCGTTTATTGGGCAGGTCATCCTTTTGATTGAAAATCTGAATTGCTAGCTGTGTCTAGATTGTCAATAGCAACAGAATATCGAGCAATGACAAGTAATTTGGCCGAGATTATGTTGTTTCAAAGATTACTAGATGAACTTGATACTCCTCTATCAAATTCAACTCCTATATTTTATGACAATCAAAGCTCCATGCAAATTGCCAAAAATCCAGTTATTCATGAGTGCACTAAACATATTGAGGCCAACTGTCACTTTATTCGTCAACCGTACTTGGCATGTTTACTTTCTCATCCTTATACGCATGTGGCAGAAATCTATTAGAGTACCAAATCTAACACCAAAACCTGGATACAGCCTAAGAACTTCCTCACATGTCACACCACCTATACCTGCCCATCTAAGTTGGGAAAAAAAGTAAAATTACATCAATAAGCATCTCATTTGAGAAAGTGGACAAATGAAATTCAAACACGGTTGATTTCTTCATATTCCAACATCTATAGAAATCCAAGAAAACTCTTTGAACTCTATCACCAGGTATGATATCCCACTCTTCGACCTATACCATCTGATACGATGTCGGAAATAGTTGGTCTTGAGATATTCCAAAAAGAAAACACATCACACTTGTAAAACGCAATTACCCCAGCAAAAAATATCCTTGTTCAAAATGGACTACTGGTTATCCTATTACATACATTCACTATTTTTCTATTCAGTCTTTTGGAGAAATTCAGCCCCTGTTTGACAACCGTCATTTCAAAACACTTTAATTCTCATATTCATTTTCAACCACACATTTACAAAATAAAACATTTTGTACGTAAACCCAAAACTTTTCCATTCTTTTTAACCACACATTCTCCAAAAAAAAAAAAAAATCACTATTCAAAACTTCATTTTCTCAAAATAATGACCATCTAAATTCAGAAGTGTTTTGCATTCAACTCGGGTATAATAATTCACATAAATATTATTTATTTTTTTATAAATACAGTTCTTCCTATGACCGAACAACACACTCCTATTACTGGGCAAATCAATTAAGAGTATATTTAGAGCAAATAAAAAAGGACACCAACATGAAGTATCCCTCCACATTAATTCTAAAACCCATAAAAAAAAGGTTAGAATTAATGGCTAAGTGGACCTGGGTCGGGGCCTTTAGGAGCAGTAGCACAAGCCTCTTGGTTTGGGCAGCCTTCGCAATCATCAGATTTTCCGGCCGACTCCGATTGAGGCCCTGGACAATCTATAAATCCAAAAAATAAAAGTAAAAAATCTGAGAAGAATATAAATTCAATAACTCTGAAACTGAATACAATGGCAAATGCATACGTTCGTTTGCGTCTTCAGGTATTTCGTAGCCTCCGTTTTCCATTTCTAGCTGCCGACTTAGTAGCTCCTCCTTCAAGGGTAAGAAGGAAATGAAACTGTAAACTGTCTGAAGCAAAGAAAGATTCACAAGAGAAGAAAAACAAGAGAAAATCGAAGAGAAAAATTCAATGAGTCGGTGACTTTTGTGGACTCTGTGAATTTTTAAGTGATTTCATCAGAGGCTTTCATTTGAAAATATATATATATATATAAGAAAAAATTAAGCATATATATTGTAATATTTTAAACAACTTCTTGTATGTCCAAATCATCCACAACTCATATAATTGAAAATGCAAAGCAATAAAATTTATTTAAAAAAAAAAAATCAAGTCACAATAAATGTATTAACAAATAATCAAAACACCAAAAAAATTAATAGTATTTTAGTAATGTTCAACAAAAAAAATCGGAAAGAAATTGCCAACTTCCATGGGGAGATGGTGTGCTCTTAATTATACAGGTAAAAAAAACTTTTGCATTTTTCTAGTTAGCTCTATAATCTAATTGTTTCTGTTTTTGCCTTTGCATTATGACAGATTTAGAACTATGAATTTCTGGACTGTCGAATTCTGGCTATATAATTATTGAGTTAGAATATCAACAAATCAAAACCTCCACATCATGCTTTCGTTCTGTTTCTGATACAAGTCTTCTCCGAAAAATTCATATAATTATCCCTAGTGGCATCAATAGCTCTAATCTACATGGATGAAAATCAGATTAACAGAATTGCTTCATAGCCAACATAGTCCTTAATCTTTTATATTTCGACAACTTCTCAGCAATTGACAATTTGGGAGGTGGAAAACCCCGACTCTCTATACCTACAATATGATAAAAGAAATAATGAGACACCAACATGATAACATATCCTTAAAAAACAGAAACCCACTCACAGTAATAGCAATCTAAATCAAACTAAACATATCCTTAAAAACCAGACACCCACTCACAGTAATTGCATTCGATATCAAACTAACAATATTTGATCCCTGTAATAGCAACCCTGATGCCAAACAGAAAACCATCTCCAAAAATTCAATTCTTTACATAAACTCAATTGACAATCATCTTTACCATAAACGAATCAAACAGAAAATTCATAGAGAGAGAGAGAGGTACCCTGTGAATAATGAAAAACTCAAAGCAAATTTTACCTGATTGAAAGAGATCGAGAAAACCCTAGTGTGTGCAGATAAGAGAAGACGCGGGCCTGGTTTGAGAATGGGAGATTTGTTTTGACATTTCCTATTTATGCCCTGTTTCGCCCACATTATTTTTTTCATTTTCATTTTTTTACCTATTTTTAATTCCACATTTTTAAATAAAATAATATTTTTTCTCACATTAATAATTTTTTCTTCTTTTTCAACCACATATTCCTCATCACATCACTTCAAAAAAATACATTCTCTCGTATAATTTTAATATGCACCAAACACACATATTTTCTACCAAATCGTAAGGAAGTTATAAATTTCCTAAAATTCATTCTCATTTGAGTAACCCATATCTTGTGGAGTCCTCCAAAAATTTCAATTGAATATCTGGCTCCCTTTTGAATACACCCGAACTTTTAGCTTTCAGCGCTTGTTTGTATTTTAAAAAAATGTATTTTGTAATAGTGTTATGCGGGAGAATGTGAGGTTAAAAAAAAATAGAGTTACATGTAATATTATTTTATTAAAAAATTGTAATTGAAATGTGGTTAAATCATTGTTGAATAATATATTTTAATGAAAAAATGAGGCTTTCCTAAACTTTTTAAATCTCTAAGAACCTTTAAAAGTTTCAATTGAATACAGAGTCATAATTCTATCTATAAAGAAAAGGCGATACATGAACTCCAGTGATATCCTGAGTACTTGTTTGTTTACAAGAAAAACTGTGTTAATTTGGTCCTTGCACTTCAGTGAAATTTCATTTGGTTCACTTGACTGTGTCTGTAATTTGAAACTAGTTAAATTCAATTTTTAATGTTCAAAGTTCAAACAAGTTCCAACAACAACGTGTGCAACCGTAAAGTTCATATACAGGTAAGCTAGACAATCATAATCTTACTGCAATTTTCTCAGGGTCTCTAAAGCTTAAATAAAGCGCAACTCTTACTTACATTAAAAGCGGCATATTTAGAGATATTTACTTATCATCTTGGACAAAGTTGATAGGTCAAATAATTACAAGAAGGAAATATTATATTAGACAAAAATTTCCTTAATTCAACTATGGACCAAATCAACCATATCTTATGTGATTTTTATCGTGCATAATGTTTTTCGTTCAGGTAAGAGATGCTCGGATCCTGTGGAAATCTTTATGCAGGTAAAGATGAACATTAAGGATCGAAACAAGTTTAAAGAAAAATGTCCATACATTTGGTGAACCTGCAGCTTGACATGGAAAATCATTCTGACCAACTTCAACGAGTTCTAACCGATAGAAGATTTAGCTTAGCATCTCAAAGTAAAACTTGTGTTCTTTAGTCATGTTCAAAGAGAACACACCCTGAAGTGATTGATATAATTATGTTCAAAGATTAGGCCACTTGGCGTGAGTTAAGATTGTAGAATCTTAATCGAAGTGGTGGTTGCGACCTAATGCAATAGTAAAGTGGCGATAAAGTCAAAATCGAGGGGGTTTGATTCTACTTCTCCAACAAGTCAAAATGAATAAGAAAACGATGGAGTTGTTTTTTATTTGCTTTTGATTGTTTTTGTTAATTTTGCGAAATTACTAAATCGGAACTATTGTATTTTTGCATCTTGATTAATGAAATAGTTCTCCACACCATATTTGTGTTATTTGTTTCTTAATCGTATAATAAATCAATATTTGCAAATCTTAAAACTGTTAAGTTACTTCAGTAAGTACTGTATTTAAAACTACTTGTTGGAAGTTCTGATCGACTGACATATTTGGACAATAACGTATAATTAAGACAAATTGTTTAAATTAAATAGGATTAGGTATTAACAAATTTTAATCAATACAAGGCTCATTGTAACCAAGTAAACTTAAAAGTCATTTAATTCGACCACGAGGAAACTTGCTTTCGAAATAGTTAAAACCTATTTTGATGTTTCACTAACAAATAATTTATATTCTATTTATTAATTTAACAAATATCAATTTGACTTAGATAAACTCTTTTTCCACGATAGTGAAAATAATTGGTAGAAATGGTTACAAGAGAAAAATAAAATATAGAGTTAATTAACTTTATTATTTATTTAAGAATGAAATGAAAAATTCTAATTGACATAGAAGGTTTTTTAAATTTACTCAGAAGAGTTCTTAATTTGTTATTGTTTTTGGATAAAAATGTTTATTAGACCTTGTTTGATTCCCATTATTTTTAAAATATATTTTTCTCTCTTTTTCCAACCATACATTTTTTAATAAAATAATATTACATGTAAATCTAAAATTTTCCTTACTTTTTGACAACACATTCCCAATCAATCTATCATTCTAAAATACATTTTTACAATAAAATGGGGCTCAAACAAGTCCTTATTTCTGAAAATTTAACGTTAATCGCAGGGAGTTGTCAATTTTCTCTTTACTAAAATGTGAAACTCTTAAAGTTAATACTTAAAATCAAGGAATGCAACCACCCGAAGAGAGGGAAGATCAAATAGAAGTTTTGGACTTTTGAACTTGGGATCTCGGAAGATATACTTGGATAGAATGACTGGCTAGGGAGTTTTGATCAAAATGATGGATTTGAGTGATAATTTTAAACCAAAATAATTTACCAATCTTACCAAAATTTTGACAGAGTAACGGTAAAAATACCAAATGAAAATGAATGTCAAAGCAACGCCAAAAAGAAATGCATGTAAAGTCGAGACAAGAGTTGAACTCTTTGTCCTTAAGTCGAATTTGCTCCGCAACGGTTCATACGGATGGCAATCAACTCCCAATGTACAACAACAAACTTATTGTGTTAGTAGCACTTCAAAATACAAGAACAATGAACTGAAAATTAAATTTTGTACTACTTTTAAATGAAAAATGGAAAAATCAGCTTTTATGCAGAATTTAGACTAAGAAAAGATGAATTTAATGTTATGCTATGATTGCATATCATTAAGATGAACAGATGTGCGTCTCAATGGTCTAATTTATAAAAAATGAAAGGTTGTAAGTGAAGTGTCGCACCCCAAACTCAACAACATTTGCCAAAGTCTAATTTAATATGTCGCACTTACGTCTCTAGAGCATCACAAACAGAGACTATGTCGCTCGCCGTCGTTAATCTGTCGCTCGAGCGATACCCTCCTTGCTTGAGCGGTAGGCGAGCGACGAAGTTGGACAATTTTCTCTCTTTTCTTCCAACTTTAAACCGTAATTTCTCATTCACTCAGAATTGATTTGGAGATTTCAAATATATCACGACGATCTACTCAATGAGTAAAACATGTTAGTCTATTTATTTTCATATTTTGATTATCAGAACTATTCCGAATATTTAGTCGAAATTGACACGAAAGTCACTTTTTCATGGTTTCATAGTTAAACCAATTCCAACAGGGAGTAACATGTATAAGAACTGATACAGTGGTAGAGGACGGAATTTTAGGACTGCATACTGAAAAATTGGAATTTGAATAGAAGCGACTGCTAGAGCCAAGGGGGATAAACCTCACATGCCGCTCGAGTAGACTAGAGGCACAGTTTCAAAAAAAAACTGCTTTTAAACAAATCCAAAATCCAAATTAGAGAAAGTAAACTCGAAAGCATCTAGCCATTCAAATGCATAATTCATTATGCAGGAGCTCTTATTCGTTGCATTAATTACATATTATTGATCTCAATCTATGCAATGAAAGGCAAAATTAACCCGGGAAATAAAGTGTTGATGAAATTACAATAAGACAACATAGATGCATTACCACACGACCTTATTGACAGAGCATCCAAAAGCCGGTTGGATCTTAGTTGTGGGGGAACATCATTCATGAGGATGGAGAAATCCACATATAGTCATGTGTTTGAACATAACCTGCCCTTTCTAACAATTCATCTGCTTCTACAGGCCCTCTACTTCCCATCTTGTATGGAATTAGCTTAAACTCGCCATCGTCTATTCGGTGTAGAAGGGGTGTAAAAATCTCCCATGCAGCCTGAAGATTGAGATGATTGAAATCATCAATAATAGTGATGAAAAACGAGGGTAGAAATACAATTTTAGAATGTATAATGGCAATACCTTCAACTCGTCTCTACGAACAAAATGTTGCTGATCTTCTTTTATTCTGTATTTAAAGAAAACACAAATCTTGTTATTATATAATAAGAAACACAAAATCATGCAGATTTACTGAACATAATCCTACGTGTCAAGAATTAGACGTTCATAAGCCTCTGGAATGACAACCCCTTGGTAACGTTGTGTGTAAGACAAGTCTAGTTCACTTTGAGCAGTTGACATCTCCAGGCCGGGCTGCTTGACCTGTAGAGAGAGATCAGACTGAATCGGAAATGAAGATCATGGGCTCGATGGGACTGATTCACTAAACAAGCACAATTACTGGTATACTAGCTAGATTTCAAGCATCAAATACCATTCACGTGCACCTGAAGACGAGATACAACTAGAGAAACAAGAAAGAGGAGAGAAATTTGTTTACTAAGAGCCTGTTTGGTACGGCTTAAAATTCAATTAAAATTGAAAATATGACCGTTATTGGGTCCCACCTATCTAATAAAAGTCAACAATAACGACTCTATTTTCAATTTTAATCTGATTTTAATCTCTACCAAACACCCT
>CAIGRF010137189.1:21290-31341 GCA_903798235.1 Fraxinus ornus
TTAGACCCTATAAATACTGGTCTTGATTCTCAATAAAATACACACAAGTCTATTGACTTTATTCTCTCTTCTATTTTCTCTCTTTTTATAACAAATTTAAGTTTTTATTAACTTTTTAATCTTAACCAAATGAGGGCTTAATATATATATATATATATATATATATCTCTCTCTGAATTTATTGAATACTAATAAGTTATAAAATATACATTTTATTGTTAATATAAGCAGAATAAGTAAATTTTTTTCTTTAATTACAAATAATAGAGAATAACCTACCTTAACTATTTTGAAAACCAGAATTCACTTGAAAATAAATTCGAACTTAGCCAAACATGCCCACAAGTTCTTTTCTAGTAAAACATGCAAATGGAAATAAGCCTTTTGGCTGGTCAAAATTTGCTTCTTTACACGAATTTTTCAAAAATCTGCACAAATAATAAAGCAAACAGTACAGAAATAAAGAATTAAGAATAAAAATTAATCGACTACACTATCATAGGCAGGCGCAAATCTTTGATCCATGCTGAATTAGACAGTTTTGAACATGACAACTGCATCTTCCACCACCACCACAACAGCGGTCTCCTGCAACTAACTGCAAAATAATTCACTCCACAAGGCAAACGGTGGAAAATATTCGTGGTAAACAATTTTGCAGTAAATATTGTACATCATTGCACATGTAATCTTAAAAATGTACAAACTGTTGACACACAAAAATGTGGCCCAATTGAATGACCCAAAGAATGAAGCCCAGTTAGGATGAGCCCAAATGAGACAACCCAAGACGAAGTTCTGTAACGGTGGCCCATCATCGCTAGGGCTGTAAATGGATCGGATCTGCCTATATCCGATCCGATAAGAAAATTATTCGATCTGATCCGATAATCCAACAGATATTTAATTGTTAAATTCATGTCCGATTTGTTATGTTATTGGTTATCCGATCCGAAATTAATAAATAAAAAATAGGAAAAAATGATTTTATATTCTTTAAAAATTTTGAACTAACTTGAGGCCCATCTGTTTTTAGTAGCAAGTCCAATAGTGAGGCAGCTTAAGAACCAAAAATTTGGCGGCTCGCCCGGGCTACGGGCCGGCCCGGGCTTGGACCGATGCCCCAAATGGGGCTCGGCCCGGGCCTAGCCCGAGCCGACGAGCTTTTTTGCCACCGCTAATTGGTCTTCGAGGATTGAAATGTCCATTTAGAAAATATGGATCATCCCAATAACCTTGTCCTTAAGCATTTCGACCAGCTCCTTGGTCATACCCTGATTGACCAGATGGTCTAGGCTTATTTTGTGGGTGGTTTGAAGAATTATAATTAGATATTCCATCAGAAAAGCCCCTTTCATAGCCGGGCGGTCAGCTGGCGTCGATCTGTTCGTTGTATGCAGGCCCGGTTCTGGGCCGAGGCGGATGAGGCCCGCGCCTCGGGCCCAAAACTGGAGGGGGCCTCACTTTTTGGGCGTTCCTTTTTTTTTTTAATGAGGCCTAGTGTTAGGCCTCTCCCTTTTGGCCCAATTTTTTTTTTTTTTTTTTTAACCTAAACTAAACATCATAACCCTCTCCTTTCCTTCCCAGCGTTCTCGCTCGCTCTCAACTCTCAACTTGTCTCTCAACAATTCATTCAACTCTCCAAGAATCCACCCGACTTTCTCTAACTTCCGTCTCCTTCCCTTTCGGCTTTCCCTAACTTCTACAGTTTGTCGTTCCGTCCGTCCGTCGACTCCGCCCGCAACTGCCGACTGAGATTCTCGCTTCGGCCCCTTCCTGTGGTGGTGCCTACTGCCTCCTGGTATCAAATCTGAAGTCTCAAGTCTGGGTCTTTTGTTCTGGACCTTCTTGCGTGACTGCGTCTTGTGTTATGGACCTTCTAGATCTGGTAACTACTAAGTACTAAGTGTGGGTGTGGCTTTTCAGCCTTTTCTCATTATTAATTTTGTAGCTTTTCTCATTATTAATTTTGTGGCTTTTCTCTCATTGTCTGTATTCAATTAGGTTTGCACTAAGCATGAAAGTATATCCCTATATTCAATGGGACTTAGTGTTGTTTGTTATTTGAGCTATGAATTACCTCTCAGTATAATCATGAATCCCAAAAAAGTCCTACTATTATCTTAGATAATAGGATGTCAATCAATTCAATAACAAATAATCAACAATAACAAGAATTAATCTAAAAACAATCAATTTATTGAGTTAAAGAGTTAACAGGGCACCATCAATCATCCTAAAAACATTGTGAGATGAATGAGATATTTTGTAATTGTCTTGAAAATGTTTGAAGCCTTGTCGGCTTATATAATTGTGGCCTGGTCAACTTGTATGATATTAGATTATAGCGTGTAGGATCAATTGTACAGGCGCACGTAGTCACTGTATTGAATACTTTAATTGTAAGATGATGGAGATATTTTGTAATTGTTTTTTAGGCTAATTATTGGGTATTAGATATATACTCATACGCCTTGTCAATTTTGTTACTTTATAATATAAATCTTTTGTTCTTTATATTTGTTTGTTGTTTTACTCTTCATTGTTAAGTTAGCAATATGTTGCTTAATGTACCGTTGAATTTTGCATTTACGTTGATCTTGGGTGGGGGTGGGGGGCCCAATTTTAGAAGTTCACCTCGGGCCCCGAAAATCACAGGACCGGCCCTGGTTGTATGGTTGCCATGGAAATAGCAAGAAGACGCCTGCTCTGAATTTTGTAGTCCGTGTTATAAGATTATTGTTCAGTCATCAGTGTGTTATGAACCAGACGATAAGCAGCTCCTCCCAATGTAGGACCAGATATTGCCCCGGATACTTGTAGCCTGTGGAACAGAAGCAACCAAAAAACTGCTATAATTCCATTGGAGTGTAATAAATGACCATCACCATTTTCAAGCAAGGTAACAATTTACTAGTTTCAGAGCTTAATGTAAATCTACAATGAGCCAGAATTCTCAATCTGTTGTAAGCTGAATATCAAATTCTGGAATTGGTAGGTCAACAATTTAAGATATTGATTTTTTTTTTTAATATTCCCGAAGGACTGTGCAGGAGAGACGGTTAACACTATCTGTGTAAATTCTATTACCTTTCTCTGCCTAGCACACTCCTGCCACCATTGTCTTCATGCCATAGTATACACTCAATAACGACCTAAACAATGAAGAATAAGCATTATAAACATGATAAAATCCACAAATTAAATATTATTTAATCCACAAAACTTTGAAACATCATAAATGAAAAATCAATCTCATAAAACAAAAAAACTAACTTTGTTGAAGATAATGGCAGGGTTGTGTGGTGGTCAACATTGGGTTAACTATGAAGATGGCGACTTCGGCTGGATCCGACCGTTAGAGATTGTGTAAAACTTTTCTTTTTTCTTTTTCTTTTTTTTCTCTCCACTCAAACCCTTTGTTGAAGATGATGGTATTTTTGGGTTTTGTTATTTAGTTTCATAATTTAAACTTTTTTTTTAATTGTTAAACACCATTATGGAATTTCCTCGAGTTTGGAAGGCATTTTACATATCCTATTGCAAAAATCTAAAAATATATAATAGAAAATATTTTCATTGATTTCTGTAGCATGTTTAATCTGCTTCATCACATATGAATTTGGCCCCTGTTTGACCCTCATTTTTTTTTCTCAAAATCATTTTTAAGTATATATTTGATGATAGAATTGATCTTCTGTCCTTTGTAGGTAGGATAAAAGCTTCTCATTGCCGGTGTGATAAAGACCATAAATATAATTCTCTAAATATAATTATAAGTAAAGTTTCCTTGTCACATCAATAATAAAATATTTTTATCATGTCCATTGTGGACAGACGATTAGATCTGTGTTTGATGAATCTTACAACTTTTATCAATTTTTCAAAAATACATTTCATTAAACCTTCTTATCAAAATTTACTATAAATATGATAGTTAGCTAAATCAAACTGAAGCTTAGAGTATTGTCGAGAACTTAATTCTATTTAATTCCATCAATTTAGACTCGAGTTGCTCACTCGAGCAAGCATATAAGAGAACCGATGTTAAATAAAAATAAAATTATCACATCATGAAATCTCTTATCAAAATAAATTGAGAATTATCACACCATAAAAAATGATAATTTTAGCAAGCACTTTAAAGTGGCGTGAAGGCTAACTGAAACTCAAGGGTACGCCTTAAATCGTATCATGATTTATACAAAAAGGAAGTAATTAAATTCCACATAACAAAGGTATTTGAAAAGATGTGGAAAAACACCTAATAGAACCGAACATTTTATCTCGATTTTAAAATATAATATTTTCCTTCAATTCCAAAGAGGAATGGAAGTAATTTAGAAAAATCTGATGAGGGAAGGCTGTCTAGAGATAATTAAATGGCCATCATGCACACACGTACGTAGAATACTCCCAAGACGAGAGATTCTAGGTTATGGTTATCTGAATGTGTTCGTGTTTAATTAGAATTAAATTGTTTGTTTATTAATCCTATTTGGTAATTTTGAATCTTAATCACAATATGAAGTGCTTTAACTTGATTCCATCTTTATCCAAATAAATTCCTTCCTCGAGCTCGATATACATTACTAATTACGACATATCAAGCAAATCCAATACAATCATGGTACATGTACAATGATGATTGACAATAATGATTTTACATCATCACATTCATTCACTAATTTAAAAAAAAAAAAATTAAAAATTGTTTTTTAAATCAACTGTCCAGATTTTACCACATCAAACATTGTCAATAAATCTTGTTAACCATCATTGTACAAATAGATTAATTCAATCCAATATTGCTACTGTAATTTAGTCTAAATTGATAACTAATATTTTAACTAAATAGTCTTCTTATTTGGCTCTAACTCGAGTTTGGCTTATTCAAATTAACTTTTTCTTGAATGCATAATTTGCAATTTATTACTAGCTCCAAAATGAACATAATATTTATATGGAAATTCTAACTCCGCAACATATTTGAACCAGAAAACCAGTAGATTTCCATTGGGATACGTGGTCGGATTTTGGCGACGAGACTACTACCAATGAACTCAGAAGGTCCAAAAATCCTAGGTGGAGTCGTCGGTCTCCAATTTGGTCAATAATTTTGTATTTATAGAGAGAAAAAGCTTATATTACAAAGAGAACGTATTTTGTGGAGAGAGAATTAAAGATCGAGATATTTACAATTAAGGGGGGGTAAGTGGGTCGTGGAGGCGGGGTACAAGACATATTCATATTTCTATTGATAATAATATTGTTATTAATATTAAGAAATTGAATTATGATCTGATTTTTTAAGTTGAAAGTTAAAAAAACGTGGGAATGGTAATTTTCGCTTTTTTTAATACCAACTAGTTTAGGCACGTGCATTGTATTTTGATTGGGTAGCTAATAGTGTAGAGTGATTTGAATGTATTTTTTATTATAAGCAAGTTATTATTTGTATAATTGTATAAAATGTATTGTTTGTATAAATGCATAACGTATTATAATTGTGAGATTTTGTAGCAAATCATGTTCATTTTTTTTTCCCCTTCTCCTTTCTTTTCTTTTTCCTTCTTTAGTTTCTTTGGTTCTTGTAGTGTATATATACACATATGTATGGGAATTAAATATAGTAGAATGGTTATAATTTGATTATTGCTAGTGTAACCAGATGAAACATGTAGAAGAAGGTACTAGTAAAAAAACTCATAGGAAGCAAAAGGTAATTTTTAATTTTATAGTTTTGATCAATCGAGGCCCTTTGGGCAAGTCATGTTCCAGCCACCTACGCCATTCTTTAGACAAATAGTGGATGACATTTAATACTGGATTGGTGTCTTCCATGATTTCGTATGGCGTATGAATAGTATTACTACAATCATATATCCTAAATTTACGAATTTCCACTCACGGAAATTTACATGGACAAGGTTCTGGTTCATGCCTGCACATTCGCATGGAATCAATAAAGAACTACATGTTGTCCATGGTTTACCAGTCATTGGTAAAATGCCAATTACATATGCTTCCAAACGGTGGATATCACGATAACGTTGATCGTCTCAATAATGTAAGCTCCTTTTCAAGAATCTAGTGATAAATGAATGCAAATTAAATATAGTAAGCTTCTCAAGAATCATGCAAATTAAATATAGTAAGTATGGAATAAAATATTTTAGAATGAATAAAGTTTACGCATATGTATTAGCCTGAACATCAAATTTTCCTTGCGCAAGTTCTTCTGCAATGGACTCAAAAGGAAATTTATCATCATCCAATGCCAAGTCAACATTAGAGCTCACCCTTATACTATCATAAGCATCCATATAAGAGTTTTTGGATCTGCAATCACTTTTGACATGAGGTTTTGGAATTTCCCGTTCACTCATTGTTCTTTAACCTTCTTCTTTATATGCAGCTCGAGCAACTTCTTGAGCTCCACACGGGTTTTCTGTTTGGATTTTTTCTCCTTGATGTCATGAGATTCTTGAACCAAAAAAGCCAAGTTCTTAGCCAATGTCATCTTACCTAACTCCTTATCATCATTACACTCACTTGCTTCTTTCTGAATGAAATGACTTGAAGATTCCTCCATTAAATTGGCTAAATTCTTGGCCAGTACCATTTTTCCAATCCCCTCATTCTCATCTTTGTAATCATTAAGTGCTTTCTGAGTTGAATAAGATGCAACTCGCAGACAACTTTCAGTAAGCCTCCTTGTCACGAGTTACGCATGTTCTATCAAATGCAGCTTCAATTAAAGGCTAAATAATTGTTAACAAAAAAAGTTCTAATAAAATAAAAGATAAAGACTCAGAAAAGTAAAGCCTTTACTTTAATATTGATGTTTTGTGTTATATTCAGAATAGCTTCCACTGTATCTCGTTTGTACAAAGTACCACGATTCCAGAGTGCACTGCATAATGTAATTTAAATTAGATGAAGTGTGTAGAAGTAAAAATATGATACGAAAGTTATGTAGAGGTCTTACCTAGATGGAGTATTTAGTATCCAATCCTTGAGTTCTGTGTATTTCTCCATAGGATAGTCTTCTAAAGGAAATGTCTTTTGAAATTGGATTTGTTTTCCTTTATCTTTTCATCCTTTCGTGAATCTTTCAACATGTTGAGATGGTGAACTTCTATGGAGAGAAACATCCTCTTGAACGCGAGCTATAGCAGTTTGCATATTAGATTGCCACTCTGACAACTTATTCAATACGCTGTTATTTTCTTCACCGATATATGATGTTATGGACGTCAAACTGGTATTGAAGTAAGTTTTCATGCTTGAATGCATGTCTTCGTACTGCTACTGTTAAGATTCTTGATGTTGTTGGAAGTGTTGTTCCTGCCAGTTATGGTGCTGTTGAAACAATTCGATGATATCCGTTTTCAAGGTATTACGGTATTACACAAATTTGATACATCTGATGCGACATGTTTTCTATGTACAATCAGCATAACTTCCATGTCTTCTTTAGTAAGCTGTCTATGGATGTTTAACATGTCTTCAATGTCTTGCCTGCTGACATAATTGTATTGACTGGAAGAAGTTTGGCCAACTCCAAATGAAGTATGTGTATGTGTTGTAGGATGACTATCAATATGGTGTGCTACATTGTTTCTTACTCCTCTGATAATGTCATCTAATATATGATGTTCATTGTCATGCGGCAAGGAAAGTGTGGTATACCACACTCTTTCTAGCTCTTCTTCATTCGCTTCTAAAATTGCTAATACTTAAATATGAGATTTTTTGGAAATTATATAATGAAATTGGTATTTCTTTAAAAATATGTAACTAACTGCATAATGTAGTGGATATAATGCAATAATCAAAATACCTTTTTGGTAACCAAGTATGTTTTAATTGTTTGTTCTGTCAAGAATTTATTTGACTTTCATCTGTGCATTCTTGGAGTCTGTACAATTTTATATTTACGTCGTCCAAATTTTGCTCAAATTCAAAGGAAATCTTCGTATATCCAATACTAAAAGAGCATTAATATAAGGATTAGATATTATATTATATTCTTGAAGGGGCAAAATAGAAAATATCAATAGCAGTATGAGAAAATATCTGGAATGCAAGTGGATATCCATGCAAGGTATACTTACATTCATTTTCTTGATTTTGCTGCATTTTGTATAGTTTTTGGAGGTGAGATTGTTGCAATGAATTTAACAAAACAAAATAGGCAGTGCGATCCCAAAGATACTCAATGAAGTTGTCGAAATCTTCTACCATACCTAGAGTTTTATAGTCAATATTTCTTCCAGTAGGAATTAAGACACACTCCACCAACATAACCGATCCCAGTTTAAATTTATCTTCTCGATGTTCACACTGATGAAATGCTTCAAAAAGCATTGCCATGGTGATTTTTTTATACCATTGAAATACTGATTTCGAAGTCTATTATTGTTGTACCTCAAATTAATTGATGTCTCATGACATGGTAAGCCTGTTATGAGGCAAAATTCTTACAAGCTAAAGCATCATTTAATTTAAACCAGACTTCATTTTGTTTTCCACAATCTACCAGCCTCATTATGAATTCGTGTTCTAATTTACTGCTGAATTGTTGTTTTTATTCTTCTCTGTACATCACACCATAAATAAATCCATGGAAATTACTACTTAACAAAGAAGCATGGTCATCTGCATCTATCAGCTCGACGAAATCTTTAATGTATCTATAATTTGGCAATTGAGTGATTGTGAGTGTTCTAGCTTTTGCATTTGTAATATTGGCACGAAAGAATTCAGTCAACGTTGTTTTGTGTGCATACTCTCTGTTAATAACTGATTGTAAATTATCATTGTCATTATAAGTAACGAGATGATGGTTTTCGAGATGTAGTTGTAATGAAACAACTGATGGAGATATTTCGAACAATACGAAACCATAAATTCTCCATGTAGCTTCAGGAGGGAGAAATCCACCTAGAGGTTTGATATCTGGAAATTTCATCAATGTAAACATCATCCTGATTAGCACCTATGGAAAAAGATATTTGATCATGTCCTTTGTAAACATATTTGTGAAGATATTTTATAGCTTTAATGGTTGAACATATTTCTATATTGATATGGCAATCATATTTAGCTGTTAAGTAAGGATTATAAGGTATGATCCATCTGTTATATAAGAAATGTCCCCTCACTTTTACTTTTTGGCCATTGTCACGACGTTTGTATCGTGGATAGGAATCATTACCTAGTGCAATTGTCATTGTATATTCTCTTAGATATTTATTTTTGCATATTTTAGTGTTTGACATACAAACATTATTTGGATTTAGGTTTCCACTAGGACCATGGAACATATGTTTTGCAACAAGAGAATGCAAGTGTAGGTAACAGTTCTTGCCAAGAATTTCATAACAAACAGTTTTGTCAATCAAATCGATAGTAGTAATTTTAGCTCCAGATTTTAAAATCAATAAAAGAAGAGCATGTGGAAGACCTAGTTGCTGAAATTCGATTACATATATATATATATATACACCAACGGGACCACGAATATGTCTTTTGAATAAATCAGTTTTTAATTCCTCCAACTTAGCACTAAATATTCGGGTAAGCAAATCAGGTCTATTTGGTTTTTCATCATTATGTCGTAGTTGTTGTTGTATTTCAAGCCGATTGGGATTGTACGTTATTGCTAAAAAAATATCAGGTTTACCAAATCTTTGAACCAACGCCATAGCATCCATATATCATTTTTTATTATCTCGAGGACCTCCTGTGAAAGAAGAGGGTAATATAATTCGTCATCCAATCCTATAACCTCTACTTTCACCTACATCAGCACTATCAACAACGCCCTGATAAATTTCAGCTCATATTTGTTTTTGATTATTACGAAAATAATCTAATCTAGAAGTCTCAATTTTTACATACATATCAACAACATATTGTTAAAACAGTCTACCAGCATGGAGTAAAATATATTTACCTAAAGGACGAACCTGTAATTTATAACAGTAATACTCACGACAGGACACATGCGACCTTTTCTTTCCTTTCTTCATGGCTACACGAT
>CAIGRF010137189.1:39868-61070 GCA_903798235.1 Fraxinus ornus
CGAATAATTCGGAGACACCGTGTGCACGGTATCGAAGACACCGTGACCCCGAATTATTCGGATTATTCGGCGACACACACCGTGTCATCGAATAATTCGGAGACACCGTGTGCGCGATGTCTCCGAATTATTCGGCGACGCCACGTGTCTCCGAATTATTCGACGACATCGTGTGTGTGGCCGAATAATTCGGAGACACCGTGTGCAGTTGTCTCTGAATAATTCGACCACACACACACTGTGTCGTCGAATAATTCGGAGACACCGTGTGCGGACATCATGCATTGGTGTCCGCACATTGCGGACACCAGCGGGACACGGTATCCGCGATGTGCGGATGATTTTTTATTTTTTTTTAAGTGCACAAGTGCAATCACTTGTGTTGGGAAAATAGACTTCGTACGTGGCCGCGCCGTTTTTTTTCCTTTTCTATTAAATAATATGTTTAATCCATTATCTTTTTTATTCAAAAAGTGACTTTACGCCCTTTTTTTTCCTTATATGTTAAAAAAAATACGATGTCTCTGCGATGTGCCTTTTTTTCCCTTTTCTGTTAAATAACATGTTTAATTCATTATCTTTTTTCACTTCCTTAAAACGTGTCTTTGTGCCCTTTTTTTCCTTTTATGTTATATACGATGTCTCTGCACAGTGGGATTTTTTTAAGTGCACAATTAGAAAAATGACTATGTGTCTCGGCTCCATCATTATTTTTTTTCCATCGCGCGCCCTTTTTTCCCCATTTTATGTTAAATAGCATGTTTAATTCATTAGCTTTTTTTGCTCCCTTAAACTTCTATATTTTTTATTTTAGGCTCTTAATATTTGATAATTTATCTTATTGTTTTGATAGATAATTCAAAAATGTCTGCTGATGGAGAGCCTAATGTTCATAACCCCGAAACTATTTTTCAAAGTACAAATGAGTCCTACAATGCCTTAGCTTTCAAAACGCTAATATTGACTTAAAAATAACGCAACCCGTGCATTGCACGAGTGAAAACTAGTATGTTTAAAAGGGTGTCTTCTTGAGCAAAAGAACGATGGGTCATTTTATTAGCTTTTTCAATACCTTCATGCCATCCAGGCTGGCCGAAAGGAAATAGCATAGGGTATTGAAGGGGATCATAAGAACCAAAATAATAATGAACTCTATGGAAAGCACCAGAATGACCATAAATTGATATATCACGAATTTTGTTGTTAGCAGATGGATCATCGTCAACCCAAACTGTAGCTATTTGTGAAGATGTTAGAGTGCTGTAAACTCTTTGGTTTAGACCTAGATCACATCTTATTTGTATTCGACATGTATATAAATTATCAATACTGCTCAATAAACGAAAGAATCTAGAGTAAGGATTGACTCTTATGATATCAATCATCTGTAAAGTTTGTGCATGAAATTTATCTGAAATGTTCAATCGATTTGATAGTTTATTGTCAGTATCGCAGAAGTATAACTGTAAATAAGTTGGGTTATTCTCGGGGGGTAGAAGTTGATTTATATAATGATATAATTGGCCTTGAACCCTAAATGTATAAATTCCTTTATTCATCTTACACAAATCTTTGTCATACTTGACACCGAAAGATGTAAATGCAAAATGATTGTTATAACGTCTTGCAATTTCTTTGAAGGTTAATGCAACAGCTGACGTTGAAGTGAATAATTCATCAGGTATATTATCTATATGCAATTTGACCTTGCTATCAGAACAACAAAATCTTTTACGCTCTTTGTAAATTTTTTGTCCACCACAGTATGAACAAATTGTTGGCTGTATGAGTACATGGGATGTAGTTGGGATATTCTGCAAATGAAGGTCGTAGTTTGACTATGACTCTGTACACCGGTATCAGGTGTGGATCGATTCCTCTGACGATATGGTATACAAGGTAGAGGAGAAGATACACTATTACTACAGCCGGCAACTACAATAAAATAATATGTTGTTACCATTAGGAAATATAAATGAGCTTTTTTCGTAAGGTATGTTGGCAAAACATATGTGGAGGTAGGTTGATTAAAAAAAATGGAATCCAAACTGAAACCATTTGTTGAAGCTTGGAAAGCATCGTAATGTAAAACACTGTCCATATAATCCTGAACTTCAAGGAAAATGATGCTCGTAAGGGTAAAGATTTGATTTAAAAATAGGCAATAGTATTTTGCACATGCAAAAACAGAAATAAACATGAATAGGAAAACATTATGCACGAGTCACTGGCATAAATATGTTGGACTCTAATAAGTTAAACGTACAGTGCATGAACAAAAGTGATATGAAATGGAAAAAAGGGAAGAAGCGAAGGAAATAAACAAAATTAGCTATTTGAAGTTACTGGAAAAAATAGTAGGGAATTATGCACACAACAAAAAATATAAAGAAAGAGCAAATAGATAACATGTTTACTGAAGAGATATGAAATGATTTGTTAGAAAACTGCAATGTAACTCGGCTTGATACAAATACCTGCTTTTATTCTTCTTTCTGGCCTATCATTATGATGTCTAGCTACAAATGATCTTCTTTGAGCATGTAGGTGTTGCCGTTGTGCATCACGAGCTTGCGCGTATAATTGTTTGCGAGAATTTTCATATTCTTTTACACTGCCACAAATCTCTCTAGAGCGCTTTTTTGCATCATCGATCTCCGGATGATTCATGAAGAGAATAACTAAATACGTAGCGAAGGTAAAAGAGGGAAAATAAGTAAAAATAAGGATATGAGGAAGCAGAATATAAAGGAGAAAGAACAATTCTTGAACTTTGCACATATGCCAGATACAAAACTACAAACCCAGCCAACAATATCTCATTCTTTAAGTCTCAATATGAAATCATATGACATGTACATAAATGAAGCATATGGAGTTGAAGAGTTGTAGCTGGGAAACCAAATACGAAGCAAGAGACCAAAGTGGACACAAATAAAATATAGTTTCAACTTCAGTATAAGACATAAACCGTACTCTGAATCGAATTCCAGAACCTATGTATCCTAAGTTTTCAAATTTTTCTTCTTCCACTTTATGCATTTCATTAAATGTGATATGCTTAACGAAATCCCTACATCATTGAAGTGAATTTGTGATTGAAAGAATAAACGGAGTGTATCGAAAGAGATTAATTCAATTTCATCCTATCCAAAATGGCTACATAATGGACTAAATTTGTAATTGGGAGAATAAAATATGACGACAATGGAATATGGTGGAAGAAATTACTTTAATGTAACGTAAACACTTAGTATAACTAAAGGTGGACGGAGTAGGTATTTTCATTCCCTATAGCCAATCTGAACAATAAAACCGATTGAATAAATGACCACAACACATTTATGTGCCTTGATGAATAGCAACTACTTCCAACCCAGAAGGGGAAAAAGTGGTTCAGAGTTGTTTTTTCCCTCTTAATAAGCGAACATGATACAATATAATACAATGAAGTGACGCCGCGAATTACAGCCTAATAAAGGGAAAGAGAAAATAAAACTAAAGTGGGAAAAGAAATCAATTCGAAGCAGCTAAATTAACATTAACTCAAGATATCTGAGTGGTTAATATATGTAAACAGCAAGTTGAGAATAAAAAGTTTCAGGATTTGAGAAATTCCATAACGTTAATTCAATACACTATATGGAGCGAAAAATGAAAGAGAGAACGGAACATCTAGGAAAAGAGAAGATTAGCAGAGAAAATAATAAATACCTTGGCCGGAATCGACTGGGGAGTCAGATTTGGTGAACGGAGGAAGGTGATAGGCAGGCGTTGATGCGAGTATAATCCTTATCAGATCTTATGGAGTTGGAGGAGAAGGATGCGAATGTCTTGCAGCCGGGAATCGAGGTGAAGATGGTGGTGAGTGTTTGGATTTCGCAAAAGAGCGAAGAAGGAAGGGGAAATAGAAGAAGGAAGGGGGGGGGGGTCGTAGGGTATCGGCTAAAGGCAGAAGAGGGTGGTGGGGAACACATTAGTAAACCAAACGTCATCGCTTTGAGGAAAAGAACGAGAGCGCAACACATGGAAGGGAAAAGAGGCTCTGTTGTGTAGTTAGGATTAGGATTAGGGCTGTAAATGGATCGGATATGGATCGGATCTGCCTATATCCGATCCAAATCCGATAAGAAAATTATCCGATCCGATTCGATCCAATAATCTAACGGATATTTGATTGTTAAATGCATATCCGATTTGTTATGTTATCGGATATCCAATCCGATAATCCGATCCGAAATTAATAAAAATTAGGAAAAAATGATTTTATGTTCTTTAAAAACTTTGAACTAACTTAAGGCTCACTTGTTTTAATAGCAAGTCCAATAATGGCTTCTACCATCAAGATGTTCCTTTTTAAATGAGAGATCCACTTTTAGTTTTCTATTAACATTCGATGTGGCATAAGGTAAAATTGAATTTCAATTCTAAATATAAATATTTTATTTTATTATATCCATTAACAAATCAAATTATTTTTTACATATTAATTATTAATTTTTGAAGTTGTAAAATAAATTACAATAATAAATTTAATTAAGAAAAATAGAGATATTTATTGACTTTAAATTAGTAAACTAAAAAAAAATCTATTGTTTTTATAATATTTTACATTTATATGTATAGTTATTTATTCAATTTGACAACCGATTTGATATTGATTCGACCCCAGGTCGATTTTTAAAAAATTGGTTGAAATCAACTTTTTTTTTTCAAATTTTCTATTTCTTAAACATGTTTAATAATTATAAATTTTTCAAATTTTTTATGTTTTGAATTTGATTACTTTTTATTCTAAATTTGTTTGTTTTCTCATTTATTTATTTTAGTGACAAATAATATATTATAAAAATATTTTACCGACTCAATTATTTATAACAATTCGGATCGGATTGTTATCGGATCTGATTGACCTATATCCAGATTTGATCCATTTAATTAACGGATTATCGGATTCAGATCTTTATCGGATTCTCGAATTGAGACCCTAAATCCATCTCCCATTAATTTCGAAGAATTCAGATCGGATTCGAATCAAAATCCAATTCATTGACACCCCTAGTTAGGAATAGGATAGGATTAAGATTAGGAAAAATTCTTAGAATAGGGATGATGTGGACCAATGTAGATTGGGCTATGGACGTTCGGGTCAGCCCAAACCGCAAAATGCTACCCGATCCATTCCCCCCCCCAACAGCCGAACAGGACAGACGCAATAATTCTTGTTGTCTCCTCCCTGTATAAACAGCCAAACAGGACAGACACAATAATTATAAGCATTTAATAACGAACCGGTCTACTGAGTTACCAAGTAAAAACATGGCGCCACTTGGCGCCCTCCTATTGGAGGGGGAGGACTGTCGGCACCGACAGCCCCCCCACCCCTCCCCCTCCCTCCTCGAATAGGGGTTTTTACTTGGTCACTGAGCGGCTGAGCCTGGCTCTCAGGGGCTTCTCTTAATATAAAACATTCTTGTTGGGGTTTTTCACGAAGACTCAAGTTCATATACAATCATTGATTTCTCTTAGTCAATCAAAATACCAAATTGAACTTCTTTTCCTCCCACTGCAGCCCAATTGACGGCGTTTTCTTCAAGTATTATTTTCTTTTTAAACTTTTGCTTTCAAAGAAAAAATTCAAATTTTTTGGGTGAAATCTTGTAACTTATGTAGTAATTGAAAGCTTTGCAGTTTAAATCTTATGGATGGCAATAATTGGAGGGCGAACTCGGGTCAGTCGCATGTCCCTTATCCGGTTATGGGTGGTGAAGCTCCGGCAGCTCCGGGTATGGATGCCGGCGATTGGAGGACTCAGCTACCAGCTGATTCCAGGCAGAGGATTGTAAACAAGATGTACATAAATGCTTTTACTTCATATTTAATTTTTTTATCTTTTAGGGTAGAAATTGTTATTAGTTCATACTGATTTCCCTCAAATCTTGAAAAGCAAATTTTTTTAAGTTCTGAAATTTTTAAAAATGACTAGTTTATATGACATCGTATTTCTGACCTTTCCGACTGTGGTGAATAATTATCAGTTAGATTTGATTTACTACAATCTTGTTGTTAGTGATTATTTTGTAAGGAAATAACAGCATGATGCTTAACCTGCATAGAATGGACACTTTGACGAGGCATCTTCCTTCCTCTGGACAAGAGGGACAGCAGGAACTCAAGAAAATAGCCATAAGATTTGAGGAAAAAACTTATGCTAGTTCTACAAGTCAGGTATCTGTCACAAAACTCTTGATTTGTGCTGCCTGCATCTCAAACTATAAAAGTCTCACGAGCATTTGTTTTATATTCATGTCAGAGCATAGCACAGTGAGTTTTATTTGATTCTATTTTCAGTTCTAATCTTTCGTATAATAATGTGTTCCTCCAGTCAGATTACCTGAGAAAGATATCTTTGAAGATGCTGACAATGGAGACAAAATCACAGAATTCAATGCCCATTTCTGTTCAGTCCAATGCTCCAAGTAATAGCAAAAATCCTCAAGATCTAGGTAGTGAAAATCCATGTACTTTAATGGTGCACATAACAAATAGGTTTTCTCGTGCTTTTAAACAACTATTTCTTTTTGCTTGCATTCTTGACCTTAGAAACTTCTTTGTGTGGTTAAACACTTCCACTAGGTTTTCCCTTATAGAATAAGACCAACAAGGTCACCCAATCAATTGATTCTATCGTGGCACTGTTTTTGCTAAAAGTATGGCGTGCAGTATGTTGGTTGATATATCTTGAAGTCTTTGAGGTTTGCCTTGCTTCTCAACCCTAGAGACTTCTTACTTGCCTATGTAATCACAAGGCTTGAAAGTTGCTAAACTATAATTTGGTTGGAATTGAGCTAAAACTGGTTCGATGATTGGCACCTCCTTCGTTCTATTTGTATTCACAGTCTCTTGACTTTTTCAACACTTCCAACTCCTTGCACGAGATTTTACTGACTGAAACCGTAAAAAATTGACGCCTGTAAAATTAAAGTGTTTAATCCCTTCTCATTCTCCACCAATTCTTCCATGTGGAGATCTATTCCTTATTTCAGTAGCAGAAGTCTTTTGGATCTCTTGTTGACTAGTGATCTTATTTTGACGTAGTCAATTAATATGAGAGGCAGCGTTATTCCACATAGCTCAATTCTTCATAATATTAAAATCAATCAAAACGCTCCTGGATTTCTGAAGTTCTCGTTCATGCACACTGCAATCAGACATAGGAGCGAGAAGCCCGTCCTAGAAATTTAAGCAATCTGCCATTCATCTGAATCTTTAAAAGTCCATTGATTTTAAGCTTTTCCCGTGCCTGAATTGCCTGTAAGTGGCACTATGCATCTGCCTATCGTCGTGTTCCTGTGAATCTCTAAAAGCTCATTAGTTTTCAAGCTCTTCCATTACCTGAATTGCCTTCTAATGCAACCTTCTGTGCCCTATTTGAGGAAGAGTGTTTCCATAGTTTCTTCTTTATCTGCTTTCAGTTCTTCTCTAATCACATTATTCTTTTGTGCTTATGCCTTTCGTCTTAATTATATATCACACTTTTTCCTGTTGATGGCAGAATGAATGAAGCTATCTTGGGGATATTTCAAGATAGTCTTGTTTCTAATGAATTGATTTTTTTGTACTTTTGATGTCCTGTTGCCTTAGCATTTGTCAACGCGAGACTTTTCCTTTGTTTTTTCTCTTATTACACTTATTCCATTACTGGATCTTTATATGTGTGTTTTTGCATGTATTTTAACAGCTTCTCAGCGCATGCAATCCCAAATACCAAATCAGGGGCAGCCACTACCTATTCCAATGGTAACTAATCAATCTCAAGTGCGACAACAGCTGTTATCCCAAAATATCCAGAATAATATTCCATCAACAGGAGCGCCAAATTCTGCTAGTTTGACATCTGTACTTCCCACTGTTGGTGGCGTGTCTCAGGCTACCATGCCTAATGTTGTTGGCCAGAATCCCAACATGCAGAACTTACAAAACACATCTAGTGTAACTCCAAATGTAGTGGGAAATTCCATGGGCCAAGGGGTGCCATCCAATATGTTTGCCAATACCCACAGATCAAATCAAGGAAGGCAACAATCAGTTGTGCCCCAAGAGCAACAACAACAGTCCCAGAATTCACAGCAATATCTTTACAATCAGCAGCTGCAACAACACATTATGAAGCAAAAATTCCAGCAGGGAAATATCTCACAATCCCTTATGCAGTCTCAGATCCAGCAACAGCAGCAACAGAATTTATTGCAACCAACTCAGATCCAATCCTCTCAGCAGGCTGTTATGCAACCTTCTTTGAGGCAGTCAGCCACTTCATCTAGTCTTCTGCAAAATCAGCAGTCATCTATTCAGCTATCAACTCAATCTATGCTTCAGCAACAACCACAATCGGTCCTCAGGCAACAGCCACAACAGTCTTCCCTCACTCATCAGCAACAAACATCAATGGCGCAGCACCCAATATTACCTACACAACAGCAACAGCAGCTTAGTGGGCATCATCCAAATGCTACAAGCATGCAACAGAACCAGCTAATTGGGCAACAAAATAACATTCTTGATGCACAGCAGCAGCAGCAGCAGCAAAGGATGATGAGCCAGCAGAATAATCATTCAAACCTGAAACAGCAGCAGACTTTGGGTCAGCAAAACCTTCCTAACATACATCAACAGCAGTCAATTGCTCAGCAGAATATCATTCCAAACATGCATCAACAGCAGTTAGGTCCCCAAACTAATGTGCAGCAGCAAATGGTTGGAATTCAATCTGGTAACTCTGGCTTACAGAACAACCAGCATTCTGTTCATATGTTACAGCCATCTAAGGTTGCAGTACAGCAACAAATGCAGCAGAATGTGGGAAACTTGTTGCCTAACCAAGCTCAACAGTCACAGTCTCAGCCACCACAACAGCAAATGATGTCACAGATCCAATCACAACCAGGTCAGCTGCAACAACAATTGGGTTTGCAACAACAGACAAATTCGTTACAAAGAGACGTGCACCAAAGGATTCAAACATCAGGTCCCTTGCTTCAACAACACGGTGCTCTTGACCAACAGAAGCATCTGGTGCATTCTCAAAGAGCCATTCCAGAGGCAACATTATGTGAGTTTTGATGTTCAAATTTTACCCTATGTATTCTTTGTTGCTTGACATGAATTTCCTTTTCTCTTGTCATTCTGATTTCTGAAGTATGTCATTAAAGGTTTATTGATTCTGATACAATACTTTTCTATTTTAGCCTGTCTGTAATCATTTGGCTATTGGATCATATGTCTTCTTATTCATCCTTGTTAGCGTTCAATCTTTATTTCATGGTTTGGGTGCGAATGCGTACTTAATACATTGACAATATTGGTGTTACTATACTTTGTACATTGGTTTGTCAAGATGCTGTGATTGTACATCTTTCTAAATTTCACTATGGTCTTTGCTAAGTGAATTAATTGAAGTTATGGAATAACTTGAAATTTGGAAGAAGACATTGCACATATATCAAGTTGACTAGTCGTTACACTTCAAATGAGTAAATAAAGATTAAAAATCCTGAAAGCAGAAATTTCTCGTCCATTTATCATCAGGCATAGTACATCCACTAATGCATTCTTGGGTTTGATGAAGGATGTTTATAAATCAGAATCTTGCATTACTAGTGAGAGGTGGAATTCAATGAGTTTTTGGTTATCTGCTATAAACTCTACAGTTTGTGGTCCATTTATGTTTGTCACTTGACTCTTTGTCTCTCTGTGTATCTATCTCTGCTCTCTCCTCTCGCTTTCCCTCTCCCTCGATAGTTCGCTGGAAAATGCTTTAAATTGCAAAGTATAAATTATCATCACTTTAAGAAGTCATTTTTGGAAAAATCTAGCACTTGGAGATAGAGCTCACTCTCTCCCCCTCACCCCCACCCCCATCCCACATGTTTGTGTGTGTGCATGCATCAGGTTTTAACTTTAAGAACCAAATTCTTTTTCCTTTTATGTTGCTCAATGGAACTTTCTTATGTGGCACGACAACTCTTGTTTTGGTCTCATCGTCTTGGTGCGGAAACATTAAGAAATTCTTGTAATAAGAATTGAAATTAAGAACTATATTAGAATAATCTTGCTTTGTATTGAATTTATAATTTATTGTTGTTTAAAAAAGTGTGCAATGCTTCTATATTTATAGGAAAAATTACTCCCCACTTCTACTAATACTAGGAAACTAAAATAAGAATACTAATAAAATCCTAATTAATAAATAAATTAGAAATCATATTCTAAAAAATAAAGAAACTAGAAATCATATTCTAATTAAAATAAGAATAAAAAGATAAAATCTATTACGAATAGACATATTATTATAAATATCTAACTTTTATCCTATTTACAATAGAATTGTCCTACATCACAGGTCTATGGAGTATGGATTAACTTCTGTCTTCATTCCTTGCACAACCTATGATTTATTTATGTGAAAAGTATAGCATGGAGTACCAAAAGGAAAAGCTCATTAGGTATAGTCATCTGGACACTGTAAACACTAGCACTGTAGTTTGCTGCATCAGGAGCTAAACTTTGAGACTTTTTGGTTATATCATCTTAGTTCAATCTAAAACTAGCTAAATCTTCTATCTTATGAAATTTCTCTTGCTATCGTAAAATTTCAAGGAGTAATTCTTCTGCAAAATTTCTCTGTTTTATCTTGATTGTTGGAATGATGAATGCTGGATAAAGAAAAATACCATGAATATCACAAAAGTAATGTTCTTTTTCTTTCTTCACTGCTATGTGGGTTAAGGGGGAGGGAGGGGGATATGGCTTGATCCCAAGACCTTGAACTTTACCTTGACTGTTGAACATTTCTAATATGGAGGGATTATTTGATCTTGAGATTCCCAAGCTTACTATTTTGACTAGATCATGGAGTGTAGCTTAGAATGTAATTGTGTTACTGATGGTGAAAGGTTCTTCAATCACTCTTTTTTTCCCCATAAGAAATTCATAGAGTTTTAACTTGATTTTCATGCTTTAACATTTGAGTATTAAATCTGAGTTCGAAGCTTGATAACACAATGTTATTAGCTTGTACGTAACCACATGAAGTTCCCCATTCAGTATAATATATCTCATTCAGTATAATATATCTCATTTATATTTTGTATTTTTATCGTTATTATTATTTCCTCCCCTGGCATGATGTGTTAGCATTAGATGATGAAACACTTGTCTAGTTTAGACATTGTATTTTGATTAATTAATTTTTTTTGGTGAGATACTAGTCTCAAGAATTTTTTACGAATATTTGAATATTTATCTACTCTGTGCGCTTCCAGTCGATTTTAAATAAATGGTTTATTTTTATGTCCATCAGAACTGTGGCAATTGTTTTATTTTTCAAGCTTATTTTCAATAGTCTGAATAAAAGTGGAAGTTCATTTAATGCATACCGTGTGATGGAGAATTCATAAATGTTTAAATAAATTTTACAGCTTGAATTCACTTTTGTTTTCTTTAAGCGGTCAATTTCACCATGGATACAAAAATTTATTGTAATATAGGTATATGGAAGAAATTTGATATAAGGATTTGTGTAGGAAATTGTGAATGACTATTAATTTAATTTTTTTACGGCTCATGGAACTAAAAAAGGATACAATAGCAATTTTCATGTCCAACGAAAGAGTCTGCTGCTCTTTTGAGTTTTTATTGGTTCGACTCCACGAGTCTCAATTTAATTCCTGGACTGATTGTGCTTCTTGTTGCTATAGCTTCTGCAATATATATTAGTTCACCTTGAAGAAATTGAAACAGGGGAACATAATCAATCATATTAAGCATGAAACATAGCATCCTGTCTGTGTTGCAACAAGTCCATCAACCCCCTTCTGTGAGTTCTGATCAAAACAAAATGTTGCTTCTCCGATTGTGCCTACGAATTTGCGGACATACTTCTTTCTAATTCACGTTAAAAAAAAAATTGTCATATCATCTAGTAGCTTATTCATAATTCAAAATTCAATTGCAGCATCTTTAGATTGTTCGTCACAGACAGGAAATGCAAATGGTGGGGATTGGCAGGAGGAGATTTTCCAAAAGGTACTTCATTGAGACAGTAGTCTTTTCCTGTCTATGATTTAAATTCTATGATATCTATTTTTCGCTAGTAATAGCCATGCACTAACATGTAATCATTTTTACCCATTTTTTAATTTTTTATGTTTTTCTTGGAATCTGAAGTTATAGACTTTACTTGCAGATCAGATCCATGAACGATTTGTATTTTCCTGAATTAAATGAAATGTACCAGAGAATGGCTGCGAAGTTACAACAGGTAAGATCTTAGTGTAGAAGAATATTATACTATGGTTCAATCACTTCTTTTGTGGGCTGCCTTTTCCATCCAGCTTTTGTTCACGTATCTTGGCTGTCTTGAATACCTTTTGAATGATTTAATTAACAAAGAAAAACAATAGCTGTCCGTTCCATATTAAAAAAAAAAAAACCTAGTTGGTTAGCCAACTACATGCATTGCTTCGGATAACCTAAACCTAACAATGTCACCGCTCTCCCAGTTCCCCTGGAAAAGGGACAAACATCTTTAATGTTACCCCCCACCAAACTCTTCCTGGGGATGAATTACGGTATAGGTTAGTCCTAGATAGTAATATTCTCGCGTGATAATGTCCTTTACCAAATTTATTTGTTGTTTAACAATGCATGTCATATGGTGTTGCAGCATGATCATCCCCTTCCTCAACAGCCTAAGAATGAGCAACTTGAAAAACTCAGATTTTTTAAGGTTATGCTGGAGCGCATTATTCTTTTTTTGCGGATACCGAAGAACGAAATTCAACATAATCACAAGGAGAAGATTGTTGGAGTTGAGAAGCAGATTATCAATATTCTTAACTCGAATAAGCCCCGGAAGACTGTTTCTTCTGTGCAGCAAGGGCATCTTTCCCAGTCTCATTTGCATACCTTGCAACAGTCTCATCAGCCACAATCTCAAATGCTTCCCCATGAGAATCAAATGAATTCGCAGATACAAACTGTGAATGGACAAGGCTCTATGGATGCCACACAACATAATAACATAACCAACTTGCAGAATAATTCCTTATCTTCTGTTTCTGGCTTTTCAAATTCTCGCCTAGACATAATGGATGGACTACAATCTGGTAAATTCCTTATCTTCTGTTTCTGGCGTTTCAAATTCTCGCCAAAACATAATGGATGGACTACAATCTGGTTCAAATATGGATCCGGGTCAGGGCAATGCACCAAACTCGCTTCAACAAGTAGCTGTGGGCTCTCTACAACAAAATCCTGTCAGTGGTCCACAACAGGTGCACATGAACTCGATATCATCTCACAGTGGACTAACAACAATGCAGTCAAACCTTAATCCGCTACAACCGAATTCAAATGTACTTCCAACCCAGCATGTAAAACAGGAGCAACAAATGTTTCCAACAACACAGCAACAGATAAAACAACAAATTCAGATGCGTCAGATTCTGGAGCAATATTTGCAAAGACAGCAGTTAATTCAACAGCAACAACAGCAGCAGCATCACCAACAAACAAATCAGCAGCAATCTGCGCAGTTGTCAGCACATCAAATGTTACAGCTTCAGCAGATGAGTGAGACAAATGAAATGAAGATGAGGCAGCAGATGGGTCTCAAATCAGGAGCTCTTCAGCAACATCATTCCTCTGGTCAGCGTTCATCATATCACCAACCACTGAAGCCTGGAACTCCATTCTCCATTTCCTCACCACAAGTGCTTCAGGCAGCATCCCCTCAGGTTGGCCCTCATTCCAATGGTGCATCTAATATTAAAAGGCCTAGGATTGAGGTACTTTCTACTAGTACTTTCTTTTTTCTCATTGAACAGATCGATAACCAAGTTCTATAATATGGAAAAAAGTATTAAGATGTAGAAAATTCTATTGTTCTTTTCTGTATTCATTGTTGATGAGAAATTATTGACGGGTGCCAAGGGCAATGCAATCCACGCATGTTGATGTATTCTTGGGAAATAGAGGTAACAGAAGGCCAACTGTGTGGTGCCTGACGCTTGAGTCGAAAATTTTGGCAAACACCAAGTTCGTCAAAACATCAAATACCATGGGATATAGACTTGTAGTAATCTGACTTTTGGGGAAGTAAGAAATAAACTGTGTATAAAGATATACAAGTTATGGATTTAGGCATTTGAATGTTTTTCGGACAGTATTACCAACACCATTTAAATGTCGTCGATTGGCAAATGGTGGGTACAATGAATGCAGGAGATGCTCATACATTATCAAGCACTTATGTTTATTATATAGTACGTAATTCCAGTATGTTGGTTTACATACTACAAATAAATTGGTGATAATTATGAATTTCTCTCTCTTATATATGTTCAGATTTAATTTTTCCAATTATGATACGAGTAAATTGTGACAATATTTAGCCATGAGTTTTTACGACCAAATTTTCCTAGATGTAAAACTTGTCACTAGTCATGTTCTTTTTGTGCTTCCAACTTGAAAATCGTTATATACTATTCAAAGCTTGATATGCTTAAGAGGGAACTCAAAGGGGAAAAAGTGCTTCCTTGCAACTGAAGGTAGATAGCAAGGGAAGTTTGGGACATGAAGAAAGTAATATAGGCATGCTTTGTTTGTCACACGGATTAAGAAATCTTATTTAATGTTATTTGAAAAACAGTTTTTGCCAAAAACATTCCTAGTTTACCCCTTATTTAATTATCAATAACTAGTAGTAAATTATTATTAGTTGTAAAGAAATAATGGTATATTAGTAAGCGAACACAACAAAACATTTTTAATAAAGAAACAAGACTATATAATTGGGACAAGAAAATAAGGAAAGTGAGCCTATATAAATGGGACGGAGAGAGTATAAATTAAATGTCTGAAAACTGATATTTTGTTCTGTTGATCCTTGAATCAACTGTCCTAGGAATCTTTTCCCCCGAGTATACCGTTTGGCCACCAAAAACTAAGCTGTTGGGCTAAAGAGAGAGATGGTGAAGGATTTTGTTTAAATCAGATTGATTCTCTAACCACTCGTGAAAGGTTACAACGCCTGAGTTGGCTGCATGGTGTTCGTCACCTGCATTCTGAAAAGCACAACTGTTCTCTAAGAAGACTCAAGTTTTTCAAAGTAATAGGTTTCCCATGAAGCTTCTAGCATCTCTCTGGTATATGTTAGCTTATTGATATAGTCACACCGACTTCGTTACTCATTCTTCTCCCTTGTATGTTGAAGGTGCAACGCAGATCAAAGCAGAATTAGTTTGAGATTACTTTTGGTTTAAGAAGAGAAGAAAGAAACTAGAGCATAGGATCAGAGAAATGCTCTGTACCATGAAAACTGATTTGGAGGAAAAATATTTTATTGATATGGATGAAGGAATACATCTGTGTACAGAGAGTATATTAACTTATGGGACTAAGACTTGGACTGTACAATACTAGACCTAATCAAATTTGGTAACTGATTTAACTCACAGATAGCTATGCTTAATCTTTGTTGCCTTAGTTTAGGTAGCACCCTTATCAAATTATAGCAGATCTCCTATGAGCATCTGACTTTTTCCATAATTACACTTGGCTATGATTGACACCCATGAATATGTTTATGCAACACAGGTTGCTGCTACCATCTAACAGCACGATAATTTTTTATCCTCGAGCTTCCAGGTAAATGACGAAGATTCCTGAAGTAATGGAAAAGCAGAAATCCCCTAATAGACGATGTGTTATCTGAAGGATATTAATCCTAGTAATTTTAAACATCTTTATATTAAAAAAAGAAAAAGGAAACGAAGAAATCAAAGCTGTTGATTTATATTGAGGCTTCGAGATGACTTGACATAATTATCTCTAGATGTTTTCCTTCTAGGATTAGATAAAAGAGAACTTTGTGGATTGGAATGGAAGACCACTATATCATTGGTCCTGATTGTTTCATCTATCCTTTTCTTTTTTAGTCTTTATTAACATCTTGTGGAATTTTAATGAATAGTTATTGTGGGAAATAGGAGATCTACTCTGCTTTTTGTTCAGAGATAGTTCATTGTTCTTAGGATTATGATATTACCCAAACATTGTATCCAAAAATGCAGGTGTCCCATGTTGGACCTTATTAAAAGTTGAGACAAATAGTTTTCAATTACAATCAGATCCTTGATTAAATCACTTAAATAGTAATTATTATATATGATGCCATATCATTGGTTGTATGGGTTATTCCTCTATTGATTTCGTGTATGGGGGCCTGCTGATTTCAGTTAAGAGAATAATTATTCTAGTGCACTAATACGGATTCCTTCTTTCCGAGTGTAATTGACCACTGTTTGCAGGCTAATCATGCACTTGAAGAAGAATTACAGGAGATAAATGAACGATTAATAGACACAGTGGTATATATTAGTGATGAAGACATGGATCCAACTGCAGTAACTGCTACTGCCAAAGGTGGTGATGGAACCATTGTGAAGTGCTCTTTTAGCACTGTGGCTCTTAGTCCAAATTTAAAATCACAATATGCTTCAGCACAAATGGTGAGATTTTGAATGCCATTATGTTAATTCCACTTGTTACATCTATCTCTTCTGTACAATGCTTTTGACTTTACTTTTTACTGGAATACAGTCCCCAATTCAACCTTTACGAGTACTTGTTCCCAACAACAATCCAAATTGCTCGCCAATACTTTTGGACAAGTTTCCAGTTGAAGTCAGGTGAGAAATGCAAGAATTTCGCACTTGCATTCTGGTAAATTTTATATTATTCTTTTAATTTGTGATTGTAGTTCGTACTTTTCAATCTCATGTCAAGGGCATCTCAATGTACACAGAGAGCACATGGCACTATACAAGAAGAGAGAAAAATGCACGACCACCATAAAAACTTAAAATAAACACAAGATATTGGGAATGATATTAGGGCCACAATATGGCAAGGGACAACACAATTCGAAAACTCTTTAACTTGCTGACCGATGGTTAGCTTATTCTGTCCTTTGTCTAGTGATACAAAAAGGTACTAGAACAGTTAACCAAACCTTAAGACCCTGATTTCTAGACATGGTTCTCCAACATCAAGCTGCATTTCAGATTGTACGCTGGAAGAGTGGACATTGCAAAATTTGAAGCCCCAGGGTATGAAGATACCAGGCTATGTTGTAGTTAGGTTGGGGGAATTGAGTGGGTTCATAAACTGCTTCTTTATTTGGCTAGTTCGTTGCGTGTTAGGCTAAGACCGTAGTGGGTTTAACGGCTCACCACGTGCCACTGGCTAACCAATAGCAACATTAGCAACATTTCATTTTGTTCACACATGCAGCATCTGTATAATATTTAACGGAAAATATGAAGAACGATGAAAATGTAACTAAATGAAATAGAATTAAATATTAAACCCGTATTTGGTAGGTTAAATAATCACCCATTAATTTTAATCATTAACCACACATTTTATTAATTTTATCAATATATACTAATGACTTTCTGGGATTTAAAAAGTTTATAGGTATTCATTGTAGACTTTTGGAGATTCAAAAAGTATGTGTGTTCAATTGAAATTTTTATAAACTTTTTGAAAAGTCTCTAAAAGTCATGGTGTATTCAATTAAAACTTTTTATAAGTCGGGACATTCAAGTTTTTATCACTTTTGGAGACTTTTATCCATGGTACTAACTTTTAAGAAGAAAGTGTTAAAATAAAATCTCAAAATTTGTATCTCATTAATCACAAGATTTTGGAAGACTTTCGAAAAAAAAAATTAATAATAATAAATAATAATAATAATAATTAATATGTATTATTTTTTCAATGTTCCTCTTTCATTTTCCCGCATTATAGTTATTATTACAATTTAATTGTTTCTATTGATTATGTTAGTTTCTATATTTCATTTTATCTTTCATATTGTTTATTTCTATTTTCTATGAAAAAATTAAATTGCATTCTTATAACTTTTTTCCTTTTTTTTCATTCATTTTTTTCTTAAAATCTATTTTTAATTAAATTATAAAATCTTATATAGACTAATTTATAATTAAATTTAAATATATATTTTTTATTTATTCTTTAAAGGTATATTATATTAATAATACTGAATATTAAATTTATTTTTTATGTATAATAATTATTATTTATTTAATTAAGGTCTTAAATTTTTATTCTTTTTAAAATATTTTTTTATTGTATGGGGGGAAAGGAAAGAAAAGGGGAATTGTAAGAACCACCACCTCGCATGTGATAGTTTCACAATATTACACTAGATCCACATAAATTCTATTTTAAACGAAAGTCTTCAAAAGTCTCTTCAATTCTATGAAAGTCTGCAAGTTTTAAAATGAAAGTCTAAAAAAGTCTACAAAAGACTTTCACTAATTCCATATAAATCTCTAAACAATCTTATGCGAAAACATGTAGCAATTGAAAGTACAAAATCCACGACTAATTAGATCAAACCTAAAAAAGTTAAGAATCAACGTTTCAAAGCTCGACCCAATAAATTATTGAGCCAAAGAACCAAAACAATCGTCAATAATATCTTCATCCTATTATCATAAAACTTATAACCCTTACTTATATTGTCGAACACCACAAGAATTTAATTCTTGATAAGTTCGGAATTAATTCAATGAAGAACGAGTTGAAATCAATATGTATTAAAATAATATATCTCTAATTGTATATTTTTACAATGAAAAGAATAACCATACGTATAAGGAATTCATAAAACCCTTGTTAAAAAGGGAATTAAACCTAAAAGATATCAAAAAGATACCATAAAAGGAAAGTTTAACTAAACTAAGATTCTTTCCGAAAATTGAAAAACTCGCTGCTAGACTTGTGCTATGCAGTCGCGTAGTTCATAAAAAATCCACCTTTGATTCTCGGCATAGACTCGTGTGATTGCACCCAAGTTTTGTGTCCTCCAAATTTGAGTTATTGATTTCAATGCATTCCGACTTGTTTCTGCTCCCATGTCCGAACTTGATATTTGGCTTGTTAACTTCACCTTCTTGGACTTTGTATCTTGAACAAGTGATTGCATAGCTTCATTGACTCTATTTGATCTCGAACTTGTCCTTAGCATCTTCTCAACATATATCGAACTCTTGAAAACTTGTTGCCTTCCTTAGATCCCATCAAAATCTATAAGGATCACCTTACAAGATTAAATACTTCTGGGTGATAATTCGAATAAATGTGAAGATACATCAAGTTACTATGCCTCTTATGACCTGGATGACGTGCTACATTCAGTGCATGTAGAAAAATGTTAAACCATTCAATTCACAACTAGATTTAGGTTAAGCGTGGATGGGTTGATCTAGGTATTTCATTACTCAAACCATCCAATACACTTCATGTATTAATTACTAATACTAAACCTAAATTCGAACCATCGATTTCAAATTCGAGTACATTTCTACCCATAATATTTTATCTTTTTAAAAAAGATCAAGAGTTAACAATATAAATTATCTTCACAATATCTTACAGAGATAGAAAAGTAAAAAAAAAGTTGACACCAAATACATATTTTTACACTTATCTTAATCCACTTCATATATGCTACTAATAGTCCAAAATCTAGCATAATAGCATTTAATTTCGGTGGTGGATCGACATGCGAGACCTAAAGAAGGTTTTATGGTGGACAACGGGTGAAGTACGATCACGAGCGACTATGAATGAATTTAATATGATTCAGTTATTCAAATAAATGAATCTCATTGATTATGTACTTACTAATTAGACATTACAAATTTGTTACTTGCTGAACTTTGTAAACTTACTATTTGTTGAGTCAAAGTTATGGGTCTGAGTGAATAAATAGCGAAAATTAAAAACATATAGAAATGACATTCAATTTCAAAGTCGAGTACTCACGCTTTCGATTCAAGAACCAAGATTCGACCTAAATCCCTTCGGTTCTCAGTGATCGATTTTGAGTACTAATTTTTTATTTATTTTGGAACTGACTCCTAACCAAAATATATAGTGTTTGAGTCACATAATTTTGGAAGAATGTATTTTGGAATAGTAGATTAATGAGAATGTGTGATTAAAAAAAAAAGAAAAGTTATTGAAATGATGGAAAATATTATTTTATTAAAAAATGTGTAGTTGAAAATGAGTAAAATAATGAGAATAAAAAATTTAATGTGGCTCAAACATGGGCTTAATAGTAAAATGATGAGAATTAAGATTTTCCATCTCAAAAATTTGTTAATTTTTTCAAAGAAAATTTAACGGAAAATAAAAGAAAGAGTAAATTGATATAAAAATTGATTTTTGCATTATTCAAAATAAGACTCCGCCTTATCCTTTCCCAGTCATAAGGCATATGCTCCTCTTTTATGGATTCCATCCCATTTGATTTCTTGAATCAGTAAGAACCACACACGAACACCGCCAACACAAATTCTCCTGCAATCTCAGAATCAAACCAAAAAAATAAATTACAAATTCTCCTCATTTGAAAAAAAAATAATAATAAAGAAAAATTGAAGAACACAACAAAATTCTTCAATGGCGTCAGCAATAATGAGACCCTCCTTTACTTTCAACCCCTTCAAATCTCCTTCCTCTGTGCGTAAACTCAAACCACAGCTCACATTCCCAAAATTTGAACCAATTTCTTACAGACCCTTAAAGCCCATTTTCACAGTAATTAAGTCAATTGAGTCATTGACGTCTCCAAAGAAGACAAACAACCAATTCCAGAAACAACCCAGGATGCAGAAACCCCGGTTGAAGAGGAACCTGAGGTGAAATTTGATAAAAGAAGGCTAGAGGAGAAATTTGCAGTGTTGAATACTGGAATATATGACTGCAGATCTTGTGGGTTCAGATATGATCAAGCTGCAGGGGACCCTTCATATCCAATTCCACCAGGGCTTCCTTTTGATAAGCTTCCAGAGGACTGGAGGTGCCCAACTTGTGGAGCCTCCAAGAGTTTCTTCGAGAGTAAGAGTGTAGAGATTGCGGGTTTTGCTCAGAATCAGCAATTTGGATTGGGTGGTAATGCACTGACCTCTGGCCAAAAGGCTGTGCTTATATGGGGTGGTTTGTTTCTGGGATTTTTGTTCTTCTTGTCTGGTTATTTTCTTCAATGATCACCTGTTGAAATATATTGAAATTTGGTACAGTTTGATAATCTAAGAAC
>CAIGRF010137215.1:4510-15818 GCA_903798235.1 Fraxinus ornus
TATAATGATTTATATATGTTGAATTTATTTCCATTCTCTCGAATGCATGAAACAAATCACTAAACTCATGTAATTATCATGCACTATAATCATGGATGCAATTAATTCATATAAATCATTCTATAATTCAAAAATGTGTTTTTGCGTCAAATATATAAAACTAAAGATCAAATTATCAAATTACAAGGTTCATCATTCCTCTAACACTGATTAACCTAGCCTAATATAGTAGAAAGAAGAAAACATGAAAAAGAATCAAGAAACGATATCACCCAATTAATTATGAATTTGGATCTTCACGCCTTGGGGATGAATTTTGTGTTTTTTGCCTCGTTCTATGCTCTCTAATCTTGAAAATTTCACCCTCTAGGTCTCCTTCAATCCTCTCATAAAAACTACGAATTTTCCTCATTTGATGATAATAATTGATAAATATTGGAGTATAATATGTATATGAGATCCCTCAATATGTATTCTACTATTTTGTATTTGTAAGAGTCGAAAATTGGTTAAAAATCACGTCCAAATTGTCTTCCAAAAGAGTTTCAATCGAATGAGAAAAGTTTCGTTCGCTCGCGAATTTTTTGTCTCTGCACACTATTTTGGTCATAACTTTCTCTCATGATATCCGATTGATGCGATTCAAAGTCTATTGGAAAGATAACTCAAAGGGTTATAACTTTTATGGAATTATAATTTTTTCAATTCGAACATTTACTATGCCACAAATCGGTTTCAATCTTTGACTAAAAATTTGGAATAGAACTTGTGCGGTTGGAAAATTGATTTTGATCATATTTCATTCCTTTTTGAGTTCTAATTCCTTCCAATTGTCTCCTAGAAATCTTCAGAATATCATCTTGTTGCCCGAATCAACTATTGAATATTTGCAATTGATCCTCAAACTTGAATTTTGCAATTTTCATCAATTTTCGCTTCTTTCTTTCGATTCCTCGTTCATTTAGTTTTACCTATATAATCTAAAATACAATAATTTAAAATATATTTTGTCAGAATAAATATCAAATATGGCTATTTTAAATTCCGAATAAGTGTATAAAATACACTTATCAATAGTATACCGAAGGAGTGCTTAAGACAATGACACAAGTTTTGAAGAAATATAAGGGTGAACTCTGATAAGTGTATTTTGTACATTTATTTAGGTCATTAAATTAGAGTATTTGTTAGTTACTTGGATATTATAGCTTGATTTTGTATTAATTAGATTTGTTAGGTTGAGCTCAATGCAAATTGATGGATTTGGAAGAAAAAAAAAATGAAAAATGTGTGAAAATGAAGGAAATTCAAAGTTTTGGGGACAAAAGTGTAAACATTCAATAGTTGATTCAGAGCACAAACGATGATTGAAGATCATATATGATCAATGAGATGCAATTGGAGGTCAAATGAGTGAAATATATGGGAAATATTTTCACAAATCAATTTCTAGCCGAAGAAGTTATGCTTCGAATTTTTAGCCTCAACTTAAGACCCATTTTTCGGATAGCAAATGTTTGAATTGGAAAGATTTTATTTCTAAAATAATTTTACCCCTTTGAATCAAAGTTCTAACATATTTTGAATCAACTCAATTAGATACCTGTAGAGAAAGTTACGTCCAAAATACCAAAAGCTGCTAAGAGATGAACCTTAGGGCGCATGCGACACTTTATTTTCCCCAACCCGAGAGTCATTTGGTTCTACGACGTGCACGTAGTAATTGCACCAGGGCGCGAACACGAACATTTTTTGCAGACGAATTTTTAGTTTTCTTTCGCGATTCAAGCATTTTGGAAATCAAATTAGACGCCTTTTTGACCTATTTCCTTAACTCTTATAAATAGAGAATGAGGGATACACATTGATGAACTCTCTATTGCCTCTTCATACACAATAGTATCATCAAATTCATCAAGAAAATGGGACAATTACTATATTTTGAGAGAGGAGATCAAGCTCTAGCAAAGAATTGAAGGTCAATTACATCAATATTTTGAAAAATTCAACCTTAGGCTTGATTCTTGAAGATCAACATCTTTTGATTTATTTCATGGTTCGTGTGATATTTTTCTATTATTCTTTTTGTAATTTATATATTAACATGTTAGGCTAGATCCTTTTTTGTATTGGATGAAGATGAAACCCTATTTGTTATTTGTTTTAATTCAAAACTAGTAGTTTAATTTATTTCTTGCATTTCTTGATTAATTTTGTATACCCAATGCATNTTATTTCTTTCGTTTCTTGATTAATTTTGCATACCCACTGCATTATTTAATTGATTGGCCACCAATTAGATAATTAGTTGCTTGTTGTAGTGTTGGGAGACTCACAATAAGTTTAGAACGTGATAAAGTTAACATATGTTCAATAGGTGTTAGGAATAACATTTATCACGTGTGCATTCACATAGAAAATATAAAATTTAATGCTTTCTAATTATTCGAATTCAGACTAGGAATATATTTGGGTCGTGACTAGAATATGTTTAACTTGTCTTGGAAAATAGATTTAATTATAATAGAATTATCGATTACCAAGAACGCACGAACGAAATTAGATTACAAATCAAAAATTGAAATATATAGTAACAGAGGGATTCGAGATCCAATACAATCATCCATAAATTGATAAAAGTCATATTTTTACAGCTTTTTTAGATTAATTAATATAAAATAAAATCAAACTCTCTTTTGTTTACATAATTCGAATCTCATAAAAAGTTAGTAATCTTGAATTAACTTTATTCCATGTGAGACGAAATCTCTTTACTCATCGATTCTATTAATTGTCAACGATTTCGTACGCTTGCGAATTTTACACGAACAAACTCTATATATTTTTTGTATAGAAACATTTATTTATTTATTATTTTTCTACAAAGGAAATAGATTATGGAACAATTTGCAATTTTTTATAACAAAAATCTCAATGGAAGTCTATCTTAAATGTCTAATAGATTAAGTTGAAAATAATATTAAAGTAAATAAATTTGTTCGCTTTTAAGTTTAAAGATTTAGATGATGAGATTCAACGTATATAGATCAAATGAATGTCTAAAATTTAAATATAGTTGTCTCATTTAAATAAAAATTATAAACATAGCATACCTTTGACGAAAGAAATTCATTCTCCATATAACCAAACATGTTAATGGTAAAATTTAAATGAAACATAGATTTTAGATAACTTAATTTAATATGCTAGCTAATACGTACAAATAAATGATGGTTGACTTTAAGAGCACAAACACATTTTCATGTTCCTTCCCAAATTAATACACAACGTTCTAGGCTTTTAGCACTATATAAAATAACTTACCAGCAGATTGAATCACCCACTGCTGTCGATTTTATAACTAGCAAGTGTAAGAATTGTAACAAGTGGACCAATAAGCCTGAATATCTTTCTCACAATGTTTACCATCTAACCATTGCTTAAATTATTCCTAATTTTAATTTGATAAAAAACAAATAGAAATAATTTATCTTATTTTTGTGATTTTTTTTTTTAATCTTAAATGCAGTAAAACAATAAAATATGACTTTTCAACTATAATTTAAGTATTAGGATTCACGAGTTCACCATTCCTATCCCCTTAGTACCATACACCAATTTTATTAAAATTTATTAGGTATACCCAGTCGAATTATTCTAACTTATTTAATTTACCCATCTTGAGTTCAAATTGATTATATTTAAGTAAATCTATTCCATATCTCTATGTGAATTCAAGTACACATTAGTTAAACGGATTAAATCTCTAAGAATCTATCTTACGGCTATATTAATTACAAAATGCATCTCTACACTTTATACTAGTTCTCGCTTTTTACTACATGGTCTAACAAATAATCAGCATCTCTACATGATTATCGCTCACGAAATCAATGAATTATAGTAGCCAATTGATCCAAGCATTAATAATAGAAGTAAAACAATTCACAAAAGCACATTGAGATTTAAAGTTTTTAAATTAAAATTAAGATTCAAAATTAGGTTACAATAATTATCATAATTAAATAATTAATTACACATTGTGGGAAAAGAATAAAACAAGAATGAATTAAAACATATCATCGGGTTTAAAGGAAAAACGAAAAGAAGACAAAGATTTTTCCTCAAGATTTCGTTTTCTTCTTATAAAATCTTGAAACACCAACTCCTTGATTGATTTCTTGATTTTTCGTTCATTTTTGATTGAATAATATGTACAATGAATCTCTCAAGTCTTGACTTGAATGTATCTTTCTATATATAAAAAGTGCCTATTAAACAGAATTTCTTGGTTTAACGGAAAAACTAACGAAATTTCTTGTTTTAACGGATCTTTTTTCACCATCCATTACTTTCAAAATTATAATTAAATAATAATAAAAATAAATTAGCTTTTGACAATTCCTTCAAACTAAAATATCTTGGAGCTAACTTATCCGAATCGACTTTTTCTCGAGTCTGATTTATGTATCTAATTATGATTTATCCAACGAGACCAATATTCATATATTTACGATAACTCCATCAATATCTAAATATTTGACACAAATAAAATATAATTTGATAAATGTATCATTTAGTCCCTAACTTTCAAAATATTAAAATATAGTATATAAAAATTGAATTATATTTTATGAAAATTTTCGGGGTATTACATTCTCACCCCCTTAAAATATTTTCGTCCTCAAAAATTTACCCGTCACTTACCAATACTAAGTCTAACACATGATATACATATATTATCGTAATACATATCATACTTTAGCGATAAAATGAATTGCATTATTACTTAAAAAAGAGTAAAGACTTAAGCCATGCAAAAAAGTTTAAGTAAACTCATCTTCTTACCCTTAACATACCTTAAGGTCGTCGGATGGTGGTCGTTAAGTGCCAAAGACCTCTCAATTTCTTACATATTTAAGAATAAAACTTTACATAACATCTTTAAATTTTTATATATAAAGAAAAACATTTAATTAGTCATAAACATCACGTAAGTTTACAATAAACACGTACGCATTTTATACACATAACACTTAAAATTAATAAACATCCTTTAAAACAACAATCACTCTTCACAATTAAAAATTAAAATATATACTTTAAAATAACAATCACTGTTCACGAGTGAACAGTGACGTGCAAATATATATATATAATTTTTTTTTATAACACCACTTTTGATTTTAACATAAATAAAACTGAATCAAAGTTAATCTAATTGCATGCATACAGAACACAAAATAAGCATGTCCACTTAAAAATATACACAAGATCTTAAGGGAAAAAAAAAGAGAGAAATGAATTAGGTTTTATATTTGTGGTGTAACAATAATTTATTTAATTAAAAAATATATTAAAACTCTAATTATGTAATTTTACTTAAGGATATTTAAGTAAATAAGAAATTTGTGGTGTACTTAGTAAATTTTGTAGTGGTAATATAATTACCCTAAATGTAAATCTTTGCTTTCTTGTGATGAGCAAAGTACCGATGAAAGGAATGTTCTAAACAAAAAAGATAAAAATGATATTGATATTGATGTAATAAAAATGATAAATATGCGAACACGTAGAGAACAATTGTAATAAAATATATCTTACTTTAATTTTTTCGTCACTTTTTGAATGTTTGATTGTGCCCCTAACATAGAAAGTCAGCATCCGCCCCTGCACACACATTCATTGTCCATCGAAAACAAGAGAGATAAAATGAATAGATACATCTATAGATGCATACGTATTTTTCTCCACCGAGTATTTATTTCAAGCACACAAGCAAAGTGATCTACAAAACGAGGCGGAATTTTGTGAAGGCAATGCAGTATTGATGGCCTAAACCTAGGGGAAGATTGAATTATTTTTATGGAGTAAAATAGCTCCAATTTTACTTATTTTACTTATTTTCTTTTTTTATGTTGAGGTAAATATTTGATTTATGGGATTTCCAAAAGCAGGGCTTTGAATTTTTTGGATAAGGCCTGCAGATTTGGTTAATCCGTCTTTGGTTATGTATTTTGTGATTTTATGGAAAAAAAAATATCCCTTTCTGAATGTATTTCCATTTGGGGGCATCTTTTTCTTGTCATTTGTTTTTAGAATATAGTATAATATTATTGTGCATAATATGAATTTTGAGTTTTCTGTTTGTGATTTTGGGTTGGAGATGACAGAGAGAAGCACTTTATTTAATTATTTATCAATTACATAAACATTACATCACTAATTATTTAATTAACCAAAAAAATTACATCTTTATTAATAACAAATTAATTCTTAAATATAAACTAAGCAAATGTGCATTGCACGTTGCTTGCACCTAGTATGTATAATAAAACTCTGCAAGTCCCTTTTAATTGTTGGACTATGGCGTGTATTAATAGGACAAAATTTAAGCAAAATTCTTGTTCAATTTGATTTCCATCATCAAAGAGTTTAAGAAGAAAACGCAAACAAATCCCTTTTCTAATTGAAGTCATTTTCTCATGTGTTTTTAGCCTTTATTTTTTAATATTGTAATTAAGTTCTCTTCATTTAAAAACAATAACATTATAGTTGATTCGATGCAAGTTTCAGAGTTTGCAATTTAGTCCTTAAATTTTCTAAATGTCGAATTGAACTTCCGAAACTTATAAATTTTTAACGAATGCTCCATTAATACTTCCAATTGATCTCTTGCAATTCAGTTAGTCTTCAATTACTTCAAATTAACTCCAATTAAGCTTCAAATAACCTCTTTTCACATAAATTATAATCAAGTTGGAGTTGTCCTACAATATACATAATTTACACAAATTATGTAGATATTTTTTTAATTTACATATAAATAAATAAGAATAAAAGTCCGAACAAATGCATAAAATGCACTTACCACCCTTCTTCTCTGCTTCCATGTTTATTTTATTGAGATCTTGTGCATTTACATGGCGATGAACGTTTATTTTATTATTTTCATGTATCATATATTTTACACATTTTTTTTGATTGCTGCCCGTCCAATAGCGAGTAAGTGTAAATAATAATTTGTGTTTTTGCAAAAGAGTATGTCTCCTTATTGTTTGTTCTGATTTTTATCACCTTCATCACATACAGTGATTAACTATGGAATGTTTTTCATTTTTAGTACCGGATTCCGAAGGAAAAAAGAAAGACAGTTTGAAGATGGAGATCATTCCTGACTATGATGATCCTGGAGGGAGCCAATCCAGGCCATGATCCACGAAACCCTTCACCTTTTCATTCAGATTATCCCATCAACTTATTAAATTGATGGATTCACGTGGATCAACGACTGCAGAATTACGTGTATTTGAATCGTTTATTATTTTGCAATAAAATTTATTACATATAGTTACAAGAATTCTTTTATTAGAGGATTTATAGTCAATAATATTATTGCAGGAGTTACAAAATTTATAGCTTATTATTGAAACATTTCGTGTGTAGTCTGTACTACACGAAATGTATGTACAAGGCCATCTCCAATCCACGGCACTAAAAATGGCGCAGCTTTCACACATCTTGCAAAGCATCTCCAACCCATTGCACCAAATAAATAGTGTTTCCTTTATTTTCTTATTTTTAAATTTAATGCTCAACAATTAATTAATTATTTTAAATTTATTTAATTACAAATTATATTACTACTAAAATTACTAAATCAAAAATATTTAAGATATTGTATAATTTATTAATAAATTAAATCTTGTAACTTTTGAATTTTAATGAGTAATTTTATTTTAATGTATTTGTTGTGTTAATTATGTCCAGAATCTTTGATACCAATTGTTGGGAATTCAAGGATCAAGAATTGTTCGATACCACTTGATATGAAATCAATCACCGAATTGAGATTTTGAAATTATATGGCACAATAATGAAGTATTTGATCACAAACAAAAATAATAAAAGAAGATAATAAAATATAGTAGAGGAATTAAGAGATTTTATTTCACACAAATAATGAAGATGGAAAAATATTATAATGATCCTAAAAACTAGTAATCATTTTTCTCACACTATAAATTGTATAGAAGAGCCAAATATATATATAAGCAACTATGTAGAACGACGTCCAAACTCTAATAGATGAATTGTAGTTGAAGTAGAATGTCAAATAATCATGTCGCTCGAGCGATAAGTTAGTGACAGTCTAGCGCCAATTCCGTTGCTCGAGTGCCATGCGGGCGACAGGCGAGCAACTAAGTTTAGGGAGAAAACCTGCAAATGTTGCTCGAACGGCCGCTAGCGGTAGGCTAGCGAAAATACAGTGACTTTTCTTTCCGATCTATAATTTCAACCTCCTCAAGTCCAATACAAATGCCAACTTCCAATAAGGCTTCCAAATATAATTTTAACTTGCATTTCGAACTGAATTCCTCTTGACGTTCACTTCAATTAGAATTCTTCAATTACTTCAACAAGAAATTCGGGTTACACTCAAATTCTAACAGTATTCCATAGTTATTATTCATTAATTGATTACAATTTATTATAAATGTTTAAAAATGTAATAATAAAAGTACAATAAGTATAAATTAAATTAAATTATTTAATAATAAAAGGATATAAAAAGGTTATAATATAAATTAAAACTTGCTGTAGTATTAAAATAAAGGACAAAAGCAAAATATTAAAAATTGTGAAAAATTGCATCAAATGAATTCATTACACCAATTAGGAGTAATGATTTGTAGTTGGTTTGTAGAGGGGTTTTGCACCAATCTATTTTCAAATTGACGCCTCAATGGAGACTTCATTTCTTAATTATTGATATGGACTTGGTTCTAGATTATTGTATCATGGTTGATTCCACCAACAATAATTTTTCGATAGCTCTTCGTTCTCATCTTTGTGGTCTTTGTTGTGTTATCTAACAACTAATGACACAAAGTTCAAAGCCAGATCAATTTACTACGTACGTCTTCATCAACAATAATGCAAATATAATATGATCAAATTCTACAAATCCTACGATAGAGATAGAAATTATTCTAATTAATTTTGCGAGTACTGCTCTTTGTTCATTCTTTCAGTGATAATCGGATATTTGATAATGGACATCCTTCCGAACCGTTGAAGGTTAATCCTCCTTTAGATTCCAATGTTTCATTTTCTGATAAAATTTGTGATGTTCGTTACATACAAGAACCCATTTTCCTTCAAATTATATAAAAAATACTGCATCTTTTAAACTTAATCATTGTGATCATTGGGAAAGTGTATCCATTCATAATAATTTTTGTGCACACTACTTTTAATAATTGACGACAATTTATGATGCGAACCTACGTAACAATTGTAGCTACGAAACCCATGATAGATTAGATCAAATTCACGATTTAGAAAGCTCGGCCCAATAAATTATTGAACCAAAGAATCATAACAATTGCAACAATATATTATTTAAGAAAAACGATGATGTAACATCCTTGGACCCAAATTCGCCATTTCAAAGTTTCTGCAACAAACTCCAAATCATCTTCTATGTCGTGCTGTATTCAAGAATTTTTTTATCCTACAAATGTTATTCTTTGCAATAGTTAGTTATTAAATAATAAGTTGATTTAAATTGTCACTCTATTTACAATTTGAATAATATGTTTCTAAGCAAATCAAATTGGACTAAATTGTAACGTCGGGTCTAAGTTTTGAGCAACCTCTGTTCTTCTCATTTAAACCCCATCTTTCCATTTTTAGTCACATGTCTACTCACGACATCGAAAAAACTCCCTTTATAAATTTTAATAGAAAAACATCAAAAAGTTGCCTAAATCACTAAAATAAATCGATTATTCAATTATTAGCAGAATTTTATATGTTTGGAAAAATTGATTCAAATAAGGGACTAAACACAATAAATTATTAAATCAAAACAAAAGTATGAAAAAGTTATCTAAATAAATAATAAGGAAAAAATATAATTTAAATATAATAAATAAAGATTTCAAAGTAGTATAGAATGGTAAAATGAATTTTAACAGGAGTGAATTCCAAAAGTAAACTCCAAGGAAGTTTCTGAAAATTAAATAATAGATGAAAGGTCTTTATAATTATCATACACCTATAGGAAGAAAAAACTGAAGGTATTTTTTTTATTTTTTATTTTTTGTAGATATTTGCCTTTTGAATTACATTATCTAAAACTTAATATATTATAGATAAAATAAGTTTATTTATTTAAATTTTACCATTAACCAGCTTTGTAACACAATGGATTTTTTTTCATCAAATGTGTGATACATTTACAATTTTTAGAAATGAGAAAGCTATATTTAAATTTAAGACATTTATTTTCTCTACATATATTGAACCACGTCAACTATATCTTTGTTGACATAATTATTCAATACTTAAAATAATTTTAGAACAAAGCCATGCAAATTTAAAGCCATTTTTTTTAGGCGATATCTCATTCACATGTCAATGTTGTCAATAGACATAACACATAGATTTATCCTTTGGTAATGACATGGAAATTAATAGAATTAACTTTCACAATGATTTTTTTTTAATTCTCTCCCCTGATGATCATCTATGGACAATCTGTTGGATCATTTGGATCACATGGATTATGGTGTCTAGGGCCTGAATAATCAATGCTGACCTCCATCTTTAGGCTTTCTTTCTTATTTCCTTTAGGATCTGCCACTTTAACTCTTTTCATGCCCTTCAAAAACTACCCATAATTAAACTCAAGTTTCAATTGAAAATATAACGAATGTAAATGTCGTAGTAGTAGTAGTAATAACAACAACAACAACAAAAATAAAATAAAATAACAACATCAACAACAACAACAGAGATAAAACCTGAAAGAATTTTTTGTAGGGTATCTCTTTCTCTTTATTTGAAACAAAGCTTTGTCCTAAACTCGGCAAAAAAAAAAAAAAAGAAAAAAGGATAAATTTTATATTTTATTCCACCTAATGTTAAAATGATAATAGGAAATAAGGTCAAAGTTCTGCATTGAAAAATATATATATTCACACCACAATTTTTATTTGAGAAAATTGTAACAAAGGTCCCTAACCTTTTTAATTTTTGCAGACTTTACCCTAATAATCAATTTGCGCCAGCAAAGGTCCCTAACCTTTCAAAAATACGCATCTAGAAATCTATACACTTTTCCGTTAGTTGAGAAAAAAATTATTTTGACCATATTTTAACTATTTTTAAAGGGACAAAAATGTAACTTTATATTTCCCAATTATAAACAATTAAAATATTACATCAAAAATTGAAAAAACCAAAAAGAAAAAAGCAAAAGCAAGAAGACGTCCACTTGACCACTTCTTACACAACAAAC
>CAIGRF010137290.1:8817-27345 GCA_903798235.1 Fraxinus ornus
AGATATTAAATCTACCACTAGATATATGTTTATGCTAGGTGGTGCAACCATATCTTGAGGTTCAAAAAGACAGACAATTATATCTAGAAGTACTTTAGAGTCAGAGTTAATAGCATTGGATACAACATGTACTAACGCTGAGTGGCTTAGAGATTTATTATTAGATATATCATTAATAAAGAAGCCAATTCTAGCTATTTCAATATATTGTGACTGTAAAGCAGTAATGGAGCTTGTAAATCAATCTCACTCAAATAAGAAGATGAATAGACATATTCAATCAAGACTTAAGTCAATTAAGGCCTTATATAAGAGATATGTGATCAATGTTGTAAGATTTGAAAAGAATTTATCAGACAATTTAACCAAACCTTTACCCAGAAAGAGTGTTAATGAATCATCGAGGGGGATGGGCTTAAGCCCGTAAGGGAGTCACCTCCGAGAGTAACCCAACCTTTGTGATTGGAGATCACATGAAGAAGGTTCAATGTGGTAGGAACAACCCACACTGTGTGACTCGTAATAGCACTATATTATTTGTGCTCATCCCTATGGTGATAGTGTTATAATTGTGATGTTAGGATTGGTTCAACCCTAAATGAGTATCAAGGCTGGAATTCTCACGATGTGTGGGTCACACGCACACTTGGAGGACTCACCTATGTTAGAGTTGTCATGAGGTCGTGGTTATGGGATTAGGCTATTCCCTAGAGACTCTTACTAGAATCAAGATAAGAGCGTATGGCTATTAACAGCACTACCCGCTATGAACTAAGCCTAAATTGATACTGTGTGTGGAACAATTGAAGTTTGGCCAAACGGACCTGTCCATTATGGCTCCCTCAAATGGAAAATGTTATCACTAAGTGAGGTTCAAGTCCAAAAGACACCTACATTTATTGCACAGTATAATATTGCCACTATATACACACATATATAATTATTTTGAAAGTTTAAAACTTGTAGGGGATTGTTGAAAAATAAGTTTAACACTTTAAAATTTCAGTTTCTTGTTTTTAATTTTTATTTTCAGATTCAATATCTTTATTATATTTATAACTTATGTTTAATTTGATTTAATTTTCATTATATGAGTGTTGAATTTTCTACTATAAAATGGGGTGAATCTCTATAGTTTTATACACAACAAAATAAACATTTGGAAAACACTCTCTAGTCATTTTATATTATCTTTGTGGCAATTGATAAGAGCTTGTTCTATCTCTCCCTGTGGTCGTGCCCATAAAAAGAGAACCGGCTGCGAGCTATANTTTATCTTGGAGCCGTGCAGTGCTGGAAGTACCTGCACGAAGGGGAGGCCACACGACTTTATGACAGCATTCATCGCGACTCTCTTAGGCCAGCTTTTCAAACTTTATTCTCATATTTATATTATTTGATTCATTCTTATAGTTGATAATTTATTACACAAATCACATAACTTTTACAACACGCAGATCTCTAAACTCTATAAATACCAACAAATTGACTTGACCATCTTTGTGCCAATAAGGTCTGATGATCTTGGCGTTAAAGATTTTTGTTAGAGGATAACGCGAGACACTTAGAGGAGAAAATCCTAAACCAATTATAAAAGCTAACGAATAAGAAGAATGTAGGACAATCCTATTATAAATAGGATAAACGTTATTTATTTATAATAGGATATTTATAATAATATTTCTAGTTGTAATATGTTTTATTTTTTATACTTCTTTCTTATCTGGAATAGGATCTAATTTCGTTAATGATTAGACTAGGGTTTTAATTTCTTTTAGACTAGAATTTTATTAGTTTCCTTATTTTAATTTCCTTATAGTACAGTTAGATTAGGGAATAATTTTGCCTATATATAGAGGCTTTGTACAAGTTTTCATAATTCAGTTTCATTATTCAATTCTTGATTAATAAGATATTTCAGTTTTTCAATTAATTGGTAAACTCCAAATATTTATTATGCTTGTTCGAGCGAAGTTCTAGCAAACACTTGTTCACGTGTTACGAAAAAAATCTTTTGTTATTGTTCACGTTTTCGTCTTGCATTATTTAGTATCAGAGAGATGGCATACGATCAAATTAAGGCTTTAGAGATGAGAATTAAGGCGAGGTTTGAGACTAGTCTACAAGAATTGGGTAATCAACTCAGAGATGTGCTGCCATTTTCAATGGAAGTTTAGACGTGGAGGCTTTTCTTGAATGGCTGAACGAGGCAGAAAGGTTTTTGGAAATTATGGAGGTTAGGAAGAACGTAAGGTTGTAATTGTGGCGTACAAACTTAAGGGAGAAATAAGAGCTTAGTGGCAGAGTATATGTGACTAACGTTACAGGTTGAGACAATCGCCCATAAGGGACTAGATCATGATGAAAGAATTGTCGCAATAGTGATTTCTTCCTAGAGACTATATGCATGCATTGGCCGACAGTTTTTAGATTGTAGGCAAGGAAGTCGTTCGGTAGTTGCCTATATTGTTGAGTTCTTGAGAATACAATCTCATTGTGATGTAATGCAGATGATTATAAGATCGCGCGATTTGTAAGGGGGTTAAAGTATGAAATTTAGGATAAGATGGGAGTTCAGCCTAAAGAGATGGTGTTTCGAGCAGAATCATTGCTTACACAACAAGCATGGCGTTCTCCACTATTTAGGAGAAATTCGGATGATACAAAAGGTTGCGTCCGCACCGTAAACAAACCACTCTGACATAAATCAAATGAGTGTCCTGAACGAAGGCCAGTACATGTAGCAAATATAGTAGATATAGTTAATGAAGATGATGATGATCATGCGTATGTTGGAGATGAGGAAGAGGCACATGAGGAATACACCAATGAAATTTGTGTACACCAATGAAATTTGTGGAGTTAATAAGGAGGTTTTATGTGTATGGGCCGTGCTACTTTGCTCGAAAAAACGTGCCCGAGTCAAACTCGGGCGCGCCCCTATTGGTGGGGGGGCCTGATACCAATAGGGGGGGTGCCCGAGCACCCTTTTTCGGGCAAAGGGGCTTTTCCCTTATGTGTATAGTGTCAGGCCCCCCACCAATAGGGGGGCGCCCGAGTTTGACCCGGGCTTTTCCCTTATGTGTATAGGGCAAAAATTCTTATGTTTGTCCAAGCGGGAAGATTTGACTTAGTACAGAAAGATCTTTCAGTTAGACTGGAATGTGGGGAAAAGGATTATTATGGTTGGAATTTGGAAACCTATTTTGTTTATTTGGTATAATTTTAATAATTTTCTAATGAAATTTGAAGAAAATGAAATGTCCAACTCTATTCTATATGAAAAGATGTTGAACTTGTTTTGGGGATTGTAGGTATGTACTACAGTACATGGGATTTATTCACTGGAGTTTTACAGACCCCTCACAAGGGGCGGCCCCACACATATTAAAATAAAATAAAATTTTGCACGAGTCCCACAACATGTGTGTCGTCTGTCAACGTTCTGTAAAAAAAAATTTGTAATGCAAACATGGTTCGATTGAACAAGGCACTATATATTAATCAATTTTTCATATAAAAAGTCATGCATTTGTCATGTCATTGATCGAATGAGTGATGATTTGACACATTCACAATAAAAATTTTAACAACTATTTTCCAAATAGGTTGAAAAAATTTGAAAACCACATAGAGTTGATGATTTATTTCAAAAGTTAAACTTGTAAATAGGGTGAAAACATTGTTGGTCATTGCACTTAAAGTGATCACTTTGGAATGAATAAGTTCATTGGAATGAATAAGTTTGATATTGAACGGAAGTATATGGCAAGATGTACATTTTACCCAAATATATATTATTGATATGAAATAATGAAACAACTATGAAAGATATTAGAAAATATAAATAATATTGTCCACTTTAGGGTAGCATAAATTCATCTTACCCTTCACGATTTTTTTTATTGCATTTCCCAATATTTGAAGCTAAGCTTGTCTTATCCCTCATGGCTTTCTGTCGCATTCCCCAGAATCCGAACACATGACTTTTCCTTAAGAGAGATTTAAATTGAATTTTGGTACCAATTAGATCCAATTGGTTGGATTTGAAAAATATGTTTATAGACAAAGCTAACCCCTTGTCTGGGAGAGCCTTTTTCCCATTTCTAGCAAAATAAAGAATGTTATACAATGTATATGTCATACAGGGTTAGTCGCAATTATGGACTATTTTAAGGCAGAATGACCTTTTCGCCCCTTAATATTTAATACATTCTTCTTGAGAGAAGGACATTTTAGGTATTTGATTTTCAGGCTGTCAAAAATTGTCGTCTAAATGGGCCCATGTTCAACTGTATAACTATCAAATAACTGTTAAAAGGATTACTGCACAAAATGTCCCTATGTATGGAGTTCATTGTGCAAAACGTCACAACGTAACATTTTTTTTTACATTTTCACCCATATTTCAAGCTTTCCTTTTTGTCTATTTCATCCAATTTCTCAATAAAAATTTGTAAAATGATGAATATACCAACACATTAAATAAAATAAAAATAAAGAAATAATTGCAAAGGATTACTGCACAAAATGTCCTTATGTATGGAGTTCATTGTGCAAAACGTCACAACGTAACATTGTTTTTTACATTTTCACCCATATTTCAAGCTTTCCTTATCCAATTTCTCAATAAAAATTTGTAAAATGATGAATATACCAACATATTGAATAAAATAAAAATAAAGAAATAATTGCAATTATATTCCCAATTTTTTTAAAAAAGCACAAACGATCCTAAATAATTATTAAAAAAATTAAAAAAGATCTAATTTTGTCTCCTTTTATGTTCATGCCTAAAACCCGAATAACACTTACTAGGGGATTTTAAGCCCCTTAAGGAGCCTCTGCCTCCCAATCACCAAAACACCACCTTGTCACTGCCTATGTCACCGGAACCCCTGTCGTCAGAGGTAGCACAACCACTATACATTCTAACAAACAATCAATTTAAACCACCACTTTGGAACTAGAAATTGGTGCAAAACAGCTATGGTTTTCCCCCACAACGCCAATTGAAACTACCACTTTCGGCGACACCCATGGCCGTCAACCGCCACCGTTCACCTCACCTCATCTAGGCGAACATTTTGATGGATCAACAACATCAAAAAAGACCCAAAATACTGATGCAATTTTTGTGAAAAATGCCTAGTTTGGACTCATTATGTCACATGTTTTATACAATGTAAATTATATCGTAAGTGTACAGTGTCAAGTTTTGTAATATATGAATGAAGTTAGAGTGTCGAACCCACAATGATTGTAATTTAATTTTATATTAAGTACTATAAATGTGTAACCTCTATTTTATTTAGATGGATAGATTTTTGAATCAATATTTTGTCTAAGCTTGGGATAATTGTGACAAATTCAATGAATAAATGCAAGTTAAACAAATTAATCAATATACAAGAGTCTATGGTATGATTTCACCTAATTATCAAATATGATTTTCAAAAATATAGTTATCTCTAATCATTTTTTCATGTTTTTAAGTAAAAACCCAAATGTAATTATACCCCTTCTATTGAGTGTCGGGTAAAAATTAATTATACTATCTCCATTCTGACTTAAAATCAAAATTTATCAAAATCATAGTTCTTAAATGGAACAAGCTTCATAAATTCTACATTTTCACTCGAAACCCATAAAATTTAGGTTGTATTATTGTTGTGATCGCCCCTACATTCCCCTCTCTCGAGTGTCGGAATTAAATAACATCTAATCATTTAATTAGTGACCAATTAATTGAAAGCATTGAATCAATAACACAAATAAATGGAAATGAAGATTTTATAGAAATAACTAAAATAAAATAAAATCATATCCTCAAGTTTTGGCTAATCAAACCCTAGAAGAATTATTTAGTTCATTATGTGAGACATGAAATCTATACAATTCATAAAGAATAACATAAATAGAAGAAATATAAAACTATTTTTTAGATAGTTGAATCAATCTTATTCGTCAAGTTGCATTTGCTTCCTTCTTGATTTCTTGAATCTTGTACCCTTCAATTCTTTCTTTCAAAGTGGTCTCTATGATTATATTTAGTGTATTGAAGTTTCAAGGAGAGTTAGTGATGGATCAGGCCGAAAAACTTTCCAAAATTTTGAGATTTCTTAAATTCAAGTGGTGGTGCAGCAATGAAAATCTTGTCGATGCCAGTTCTGCTTCTTACCGTCTTCTTGAAGAGCTCGAGACTTGGTGCCCAGTTCTCTGCTGGTTTATTGGGATTCCTTGGCACCAAAATGTGGCATCGTGGTGCCCACTATACTGTCATTGAAGTGGCCTCATTTTCTTGCTTTTATTCCACTTCTTATATTCTTCCATCTTCACTCCATGCCCACTTCCATGATCAACAATTTAGCTTCATTCCATGATTCAAAACACACCTTTATTATCAAATTACCTAAACTACAAAACAACACGAACAAATACATCAAAACGCTCAAGCTCAAAAGTGTTCAAGAACAAACTAAAAGTTAAGGTTTAAAGGTGCTAACTCATTGAGTGAAATACACTCATCACATTACGAGGCAGCCACACTTATATCAATTGACGGGTCCTATTTTGTTTTTCCATCCAGTGTTCAACACTATCATACAGTCCTAGGTGTGTAATCAATTGAACTGTTTCATCCCTCAATTTAGGGGCGGACCCACATAGGGTCATGTGGGGTCAAATGACCCCACAAATTTTATTTTTTATTTTTTTTGAGTTTTTTTTATTTTTTTTTTATACGACCACTTACCCAAGAGCAGCCCAATCCACAACTCACAAGCCCAAGTCCAATTACACTCTACACCAACTCATTAATCCATAATTCATTTATTAACCCAACCCAACTAATATACTATGATTCATAAGGCAGTGGTTTTGACACCCCCCATTCAAAAATTTGAAATCCCTAATTTTCTCATACGTATGCTACCTACGCGGCTACGCATGGTGAATTCGTCTATCGTCTTCAATTAATTTAGGTGTTGGATTTTCAATTGAAATGAAGCTAATTCGAGCATATTAGTTACTGATTCTTCTAATTTCTAAAATGTATTTTGAATTTGGTAGTTGATAGTTCACTAGTTTGGATTTGAAAAATTGGAAATATTGTAGTAAAGTAACTCAGTCGTAGTAAGTAATGGTTTTGTCAGTTTGTCTAACTTGTTGATTTAAAATAGAATTAATTGTGAAAGTAATTATTGTTTATTATGAATTTAATGTTATTTTTTGATGGAAAATGAAATATGATATTTATTTGTTGTATGCTTGTGTCCGGATAATTCATTTTCGGCTTTCAACAAGGACATGTTAATTCAGTTGTGTGAGTATTATCCCAAAAATTTTACACCAGTAGAGACCTTGGTTCTTGAAGAGCAAATTCAGACATATATTATTGATATGTGCACAACTGAAGATTTTCAAGGCTTACAAGGTCTTAATCATCTTGCAGAAAAGTTGGTTGAAACGAAAAAAAAATGAAGTGTATCCATTAGTTTACCGGCTTGTAACATTGGCGTTAATTCTTCCAGTTGCTACTGCTACTATAGAGAGCGTATTTTCAGCAATGAAGATTGTCAAGAATCGACTGCGTAGTCGGATGGGAGATCAATGGTTAAGTGATAGTTTTGTTGCATATATTGAAAACAATGTAATTATACGACATTTTCAGAACATGAAAACGCGTAGGCTACAATTGTAATTGCGCAGTGACTTATTTTCATTAAGGGTAATTATATTACCACTATACAATTTATTAAGTGCACCACATTTTTTTTAATATTTTTCTTATTTACTTAAATATCCTAAAGTGAAATTACGTTATTAATATATAAATATTCTAAAATAAATTATAGTTCCACCACAAATAAAAATCTAATCAAGAAAACTAAAGAGGATTATTTACTCCAAGCTTGTCTTAAATTTATGAATAAATCTTTATTTTGTTTTCTTCTCTTAATTTCTGTACACACCAGATTCAATCCCAAAATATACAATTTAGATTCAATCGGCAGCCATAGATTACAATTCAGATTCAATCATCAGCCAAAAATTAAAATTCAGTTACTACAGTAAATTAATCTTTCATCCCAATCAATAAATTTACAGCAAAAGTTAGCTGCAGTAATTTTGCATTCCAAATCATAGAATCGGATTATTGCTAAAGCTGATTACTACAAAAGACAGTTTTATGAAAAACGGAAACAGAATTGTGAGACTAACAAGGCTCAAAATAGGGAAAGAGAGAAAGTAAGATCATACATCCAACTGCATGTCAAAGTTTAAATGAACTTTCATTAACAACTGAATATTTATTTTGTGCAGCTTTACCTTAAAAACCAAGAGAAGTTCCACAAGGAAGCTGACCAACAATATTGGAAAGCAATTGCGGAGATCATCCCTCGTGAAGTTCCCAATTTTGAGAAGAGAAGAGGGAAAAAAGAAGAGGAAAAGAAACCTTCTATTTTGGTTATTCAGGGGCCAAAGCCCGGGAAACCCACTGATCTCACGAGAATGCGTCAAATGCTTCTAAAGTTGAAGCAGACACCTCCACCTCACATGTTACCACCCCCATCCGAACTTGAGAAAGATGGTAAAGATGCTAAGGGAGGGAAGGATGTGAAGGAAGAGAAGTATGGAACACCAAACGAACTAAAGGATGGAACAGATGCTACTCCAACAGCTTCTTTGGCTGCCATGTTAGACAAGCCCGGTTCACCTGCTAAAGATGCAACAAAAGGCAGTACTCCTAAAACGCCCATGCCAGATGCATCTTCTGCTATAGGAGATAATAAAGAAGCCAAGAAGGAGGCTACATGTATCGCCTGATTGGAAAATCTACGTACCTACTGAATCAAATGATCTAATTAAATAGGACATAAAGGGTTGAAAAACATGATGAGTAATATTGAGAGGATGAGTACACCAAAAATTTTATTTTGTTTTTTTATTTTTAGTTTATATTGTATTAGGAATATAATTGTAAATTTGTTGTGGTGCATTTACTATAAATATATTTTAATTGTAGTGTGATTATAATGTGGTGTAGTAATTAAATTTTGTTGTGATATGTAGTTCTAAATATTTTTGAATTCTCGTTTTTGACCCCACAAGACAAATGGTCTAGGTTCGCCCCTGAGCTCCTCCGCCAGCAATTGTGTATTCAAGATTTGGTCGGCAAGTCTTGTCACAAGCACAATAACGTTTTCAGAGTATGAAAACGCATAGGCTACAGTTGTAATAGTCTATTGACTTGTTTTCGTTAATGATATGTAGTTCTAAATATTTTTGAATTCTCGTTTTTGACCCCACAAGACAAATGGTCTAGGTCCGCCCCTGCCTCAATTGATCCAATTTTACAGTCAAAATCAGTCCCAAAATGAACAGACCTTCAAGATGCCACAATTCTCTGCTTTCTTCTAGGACCCACTCCACATCAACCCCTCCATTGGATTCAGAATCATCAAAAACCATATGATAGACCATTGATATTAATGTCTTTCTTGTGAAAATTGAAAATAGATTTTATTTATTCTACTGGTTTGTTTATAGGAGATTTGGGGAAATTTACAAGAAAATGTTCTGCCGATTTTTTTGTTGACTGTACGTGGTGGTGGTGGTGGGGGAGAAGAAAGGAGGAGAAAAAAATAGAGATTTTTTTATTTTTATTTTTTAATAATTTATTTAGGACTCGCTTTTATTTTTTAAAAAAATCGGGTATGTGATTGCAATTAGCTCTTTATTTATCTTATATTATCTTTTTCTTTAATTTAAATAGGAGGGTATATTTAGTGATGGCAAAAAAATTCTCCCCACCCCACCCCACCTCACCTCGACCCGAACAGGGCGAAAAACCCCCCAATGGGTTGGCCGGGCGGGGATGCCCCGCCCCGTAAAGAATAAAAAATAATAATTAACGACATAAAAAAAAATTAGTTAATTGGATTTTTTTGAAAAAAAAAAATAAACGGGTCAAGTCCGTGCCCCGCACCCGCCCCGTCTAAGGCAGGGCGGGGCGCGATGGGGGAGTGGTGGGGCGGGATGAGGGTGCCCCGCCCCGAACCCGCCCCGTGCCATCTCTAGGTATTTTCATCATTTGATAACTTTTTTGTTGAGAAATTGGATGAAAATGATGATTTTCGCAATAAAATGTATAAATAGGGCTGAAAATGCAATACACACACACACACACACAAAATTTAGGGATGTTTTGCATAATGAACTTCCTATGTAGGGACTTTTGTGCTAATAACCTTTGTTAAAAATGGGAAAAAGGCTCTCTCAGACAAGGGCTAAATATTAACACTACAATTTTTATTTGTTACACTACATTTTAATTACATTTGAGGTTCTCAATTTTTGCTCATTGTAACAATTATGTGCTTAACTTATTTACAAATTTCTGTTTGTAATCTTGTATTAATTAACACATCTTGTCATTGAAGAGAGTGAATTGCCCAAATAGTCACTGAACTTTACGTCATTTTCTAAGAGGTCATTGAACTTTCAAAATCACTCAAATCATCACTGAACTTTGCAAAGGGTTTCTATGAGGTCAATGAACTTTAAAAATTACCTCATTCATTACTAAATTTTGCAAAAGGTTTTTCAGGGGTCACTAATTCAGTGATCTCCTAGGAAACTTTTTGCAAAGTTTAGTGATCTCGTAGAAACCTTTTGCAAAGTTTAGTAATGAATTAAATGATTTTTAAAGTTCAATGACCTCATAAAAATCATTTGCAAAGTTCAGTTATCACTTGTGTGATTTTTAAACTTCAATAATCATGTGGAAGCATGATTTAAAGTTCAGTGCCTATTTGGGCAATTCACTCCACTGAAATTGGTTTTTATTAAATTATGTTGTTTGATTGTTTTGAGATTAAGGGGAAAAATACTTTGTTGCACTTCTATATTTATTTATTTTTAAATATGACGAGCAAATAAATCATTTTGTACTCTCCCAATGGACTTTTTGGACGGAAACTCTTATTAGAGACGAGACATGCTAATTAATAAAAGCTTAAGAAAATGAGTAGAAAAAAATTATGAAAATAAATGGTACAATGAGCAAAGATTAAAAATTTCATGTGAAATTAAAATATGGTGCAAACTATTAAAAATTGTGGTGTGAACATAATCTCCCCTAAACAAATAATAAGAGATAGTGAAGTAGAATTAGTATAGTTTGACGAGTTAAATATTTCAACTGCCATTGAACTTATCCAAGTAGAATCAGTATATTTTGATGAGTTAAATATTTTTAAGTGCCACTGAACTTATTCAAATATTTATCAATTCCGATAAAAATTTAAAGATATCTGGGCTATCACTTTTTCAAACGTTTTCCTATTGTCATTGTACCGTATAAGTTCTTCAAATTGTCACTAAACTTATTAAAATATTATGTCATTCGATACTCAACATTTAAAACGTTAACAGATTAGATGACACAATGAATGACGGATATGATAATATTTTAATCAATTTAATGACAACTCGAAGTACTTTCAAAGTTCCATAAAAATTGAAAAACATTTAACAAAGTTCAATGGTGATTATGATGTTTAACCATAGTTTGACACTTGGTCTACATCAATAAAATGAAAAAGAATATCACTAATAATTAAAAGAAGATATGTAACATGAAAAAAGTATAAATTCCTCAAATCTAAAAACTCGAATAATGTATAAATGCATATTTAGCACGACACTATAATCTTTGAGTACTATCTTATATTATTCAATATAGTTCCCATCAAATATGTTGTAAGATTATAAAAATGTTGACAAAAGTCTTCTCTATCAGGTTTAAGAGATTAATGAAAATTATTTTTCATTCACGATGACCTNGGTCACTGAACTTTTAAAAATCACATCATTCATCACTAAATTTTGCAAAAGGTTTTTCAGGGGTCATTAGTTAAGTGATCTCCTAGGAAACTTTTTGCAAAATTTAGTGATCTCATATAAATCTTTTGCAAAATTTAGTAATGAAGGAGGTGATTTTTAAAGTTCAGTGACCTCATGAAAACCATTTGCAAAGTTCAGTGATCACTTGAGTGATTTTTAAAGTTCAATGGCCATGTGGAAGCATGATTTAAAGTTCAGTGCCTATTTGGGCAATTCACTCCATTCAAATTGGTTTTTATTAAATTATGTTGTTTGATTGTTTTGAGATAAGGGGAAAAATACTTTGTTGCACTTCTATATTTATTTATTTTTAAATATGACGAGCAAATAAATCATTTTTTACTCTCCCAATGGACTTTTTGGATGGAAACTCTTATTAGAGACGAGACATGCTAATTAACGAAAGTTTAAGAAAATGAGTAGAAAAAAATTATGAAAATAAATGGTACAATGAGCAAAGATTAAAAATTTCATGTGAAATTAAAATATGGTGCAAACTAATAAAAATTGTGGTGTGAACATAATCTCCCTAAACAAATAATAAGAGATAGTGAACAAGTAGAATTAGTATAGTTTGACGAGTTAAATATTTCAACTGCCATTGAACTTATCCAAATGTTACAAGTAGACTTAGTATATTTTGATGAGTTAAATATTTGAAGTGCCACTGAACTTATTCAAATATTTATCAATTCCGATAAAAATTTAAAGATATCTGGGCTATCACTTTTTCAAACGTTTTCCTATTGTCATTGTACCGTATAAGTTCTTCAAATTGTCACTGAACTTATTAAAATATTATGTCATTCGATACTCACCATTTAAAACGTTAACAGATTAGATGACACAATGAATGACGGATATGATAATATTTTAATCAGTTTAATGACAACTCGAAGTACTTTCAAAGTTCCATAAAAATTGAAAAACATTTAACAAAGTTCAATGGTGATTAGGATGTTTAACCATAGTTTGACACTTGGTCTACATCAATAAAATGAAAAAGAATATCACTAATAATTAAAAGAAGATATGTAACATGATAAAAGTATAAATTCCTCAAATCTATAAACTCGAATAATGTATAAATGCATATTTAGCACGACACTATAATCTTTGAGTACTATCTTATATTATTCAATATAGTTCCCATCAAATATGTTGTAAGATTATAAAAATGTTGACAAAAGTCTTCTCTATCAGGTTTAAGAGATTAATGAAAATTATTTTTCATTCACGATGACCTCGGTGTCGAACTTTGTTCAATATCTCTTTTCTCTATACCATATTTTTCAAATGCTAACCTAACAAATTGTATCAATTCATAAATAGGACCTTCTGATCACTTGAACTTTTAAACAATTTAACTCAACATGATAAAGTAAATAATTATGCTGTCCCTCTAACAAGTTAAGCTTCCAGACGAGATGGATCGAGATTATCTCAAATAAAAAATGAACGTACACAAGTTCAAATCTATCACTACTCATGAAAAACTATGTACTGTCCATTTACAAGTTACAAAATCATTAAAGGCAATTGTACAAACGTCCCCATGTAATTTTCCCTAATATTTACCACCCTTTTCTACAAAATTATGGGACTGCATCAATTGTCACAAGTAATAATAACTTATTATCAGGAGAACCAGAGCACATAAGCATATCATAAAGCTGAATGGTATTATAAACAACAATTACTACTGAAGTGAATGGAAATACCCCTTCATTTTCCTCCTCACATTTCATATAAATAGGAGTTCTATGTTACAAATCAAAATTGTGGTGAAGTGAAATTCAAGCTACTCCTACACTCAATTAGAAAGGAGAGTACATCAGCTTTACACGACAAACTGGAGAAGCTTATGTGTCGCCCTACACAATACTCATCAATCTTATCAAGTACACCTCATAAAAGTTTCTGATATGAAAAACAGTTAGGTTTGAGATGATTACTTCTTCGCATTCCTAGAACTGGACCGTGGATTCTGAGGGATCTAGACTATTTATGAAGCATGGGAAAATGCCACCCTGCTAACACAGCACCAAAAGAGTGTGATAAGCCGAGAATCCAAGCCAGTACACCAGGTTCATCTGAAGAGCCAGGTACTGCAACACAATCAACAAAGCCTTGATTTTCGGAAAGGCTTCGTGCATCAGATAGCACTGAATAAAGACAATCAGTAGGGAACAACATATGGTAGGGCACAAATATCAGCTGATTCTATAAGCACAGCTTGAGACCATACATGCAGCTCTTCATTGACCGCAGCTGAGCTCACCTTGCTATTTGATGAAGGGTCTTTCTGGGTAAACAACCATTCCTGGTCATCAACATTGGGCCACTCCATCTTGGGCACCGATAGTACCTCACTCTGATACTTGGTATCCGGATGAGGAGGTCTATTTGATGCTTCAGCAATTCGATCCTCCATCAAGGATTTGTTCGGTACTCCAATAACATGCATGGAATCAGGAAGGGGAGATTTCTTTGATGCTACGACAATTTGATCACCAAACATACTTACAGCAGAAGGCTTAGGTTTAGTTGACGATTTATGGGCTTCAATTATACCATTCACCTTTGAGTCCTTGTTATCCAATGGAAAATTGTTTGGAACCCCCTGCTTATCCAAGGCAAATATACAGTGAACTCGGGCTGATTCAAGTTTCCTTCCATTCTCTGTCAATTGATGAGAAGTGAGCCTCTGCAATTTATTATGCCTGACTTCACTATCTGTGAAATAAGCAACAATAATCAGCCTAAAGAAGGTTAATTCAGAGTTGAACAACCTTGTATAATATTATTCAGCATCAAAGTACTAGTTCACCGAGGTCACAAGAGGAAAACATATGGTATTTTAGGAAGTGGCCTGACAAAGTTTTCCTGCAAGTCTCTATTCTGTAATAACTTGAATTCAAATATTTTGGAGAAATAGTGTGAATTTAATCCTAGTATTCGACTGAACAAGAGGACTTACCATGGAGAAAACCATTGGAATCCAAGTCTTTCCTTTTCCTCGAATTTCCCTCACTAACAGCAGAACTGTTGATGCCCTCCAACATATGTGTCCTTTTATAACTGGTATCACCACCAACCTCGTTCCTGCCAACATCTTTGGATCTGACCTGCATGCTTTCCTCAGTTTCACTTTTGCCCTTAGTTTTCTCCTTTTTCTTCTCCCTTTCCTTTTCTTTGTCAATTTTATGGCGTTTTTTATATCTACCTCTATCCTTCTGTTTGTCATCCCCATTATTGTCACCTTTTTCCTTAGATTTCTCTTTACTTGGCAATATCTTATTATTTTGTTCCTCAGCCGGTCTGGGCATCTCTTCAACTTTTCTCGTGGCAATCCCAGCATGGTTCTGGGCCATTGCATTTCCACTAAACTCATTGCTAAATCCTTGTACACCCATTTGTCTATTATCAACTCTCTTATCTTTGAACTTTCCATTGTCTTCTGCCAATACACCTGAAGAATCTCTGAAAGCAACACTGACGGCTGTATCTTGATCCCTTTTGTCAGCACCAGAAAATCTATCAAGCAACTGGCTTCCTGAAGCCTTCTCGTCATTTCTAATTCTCCTGTCCAACTCCTGCAAAAACTTAGATTCCTCAATTCCCCGGAAGTGCAAACTATTTTGAATATATTGCCCCCCATTTTGACCCTGAAACTGGGTAGCCCCCCCTTTTGCTTCATCCACAAAAATGTTCGTGTCTTTGTTGTGTCCTCCTTTTGTAGGAAATTTCTCTCCATTGTTTACCTCAAGTTTCCCAGCAACTGTTGCCTCCTCTGATATGCTGCTTTTATCTTTCTCTTTGCCCCTGCCCTTCTCCTTGTCCTTCTTGTCCTTGTGTTTTTCTTTTCGATCTTTCTTTACTCTGTGTTTATCATCACTTCTGTCTTTCTCCTTTTTCTCTTTACCTTCTTTTCTTTCCCTGTCCTTTTCCTTTTTGTGTTTTTTCTCTTTGCGCTTCTCCTGAAAACACGAGTATGGTTAGCATATTCTTCTCAAAATTGCAAATTACAATTTACTAATGAAATACCACAGGCAAAATATCATTTGACAATAGAAGACAAAAGCACAAAAATCACAGTTGAGGATAAATCCCTTTGTACTAAAATAATCACAGATTCAAACTTGGACTATACTGTTTAAATTTCACAGTGAATGTTATCGCAGATCATAAAAATTCCATATATATTACTCATATTAGAAAATCTACAATTTTTTAAAGATTAAAATCCAACTGAAAATCTCTGTAATCAGGAAACTTGCCGTCTGAACTATAAATTTCACAAAACAAAGTCCTAAATTAAAAAAGAATATGGAAAAGAAAGTTTCGATGAAACACCCAGCCATTAAGAAATAGAAACAAAAAAAATCATATATAATAATAGAAAAGGCAACAATTGCTGCAACAACACGTTTTCCATTCTTAATTCATTGATGTATAACAAGATAAAGAATAAGTAATTTGAATATACATCCTCAACGAGAACCTCTCTAGAGAAGCATGCTAAAAAAGAAAACACTTTCAAATCAAACGAGCTTATGAATTGAAAAGGCATGCTAAAACCTTCAACCTTCTTCAACAACCATTGATTCTTATGCCAACATTTGCTTCACTATTCACAAGTTTCAACCAAGTTTACGAACTATGCTACATACAAGACAAAAGGTATATGATCATATAAATAAACCAATAGTACGAAGACGCGTGCCGTCGGACCAGTAGGTAGGGTCCTAGTCAGACTATTTCCAAGTCACAATGTACTCCCCAGAAAGAGGGAGCCAATTATAATCAATGAAAACTTTGGAATACTTTCCATCCCTTACGAATCATATATGCAAGGAAAGACATATCATAACATCTAGAAGTATAAGGAGAAAAGGTAAATTGGAACGTCAAATGAAAAGCAATAATACAAAAAAATCAAACATAGTAATTTATCTTAAATTTTGACATTAAAGAATTGGCGAGATACATGACGTGGCCAAGCAAAATTACTAGAAGGGACCAATTAATATGTAGTTAAGATCAGATAGGAAAGTGATCCTATTTACTTGGGAAATCTATTGGTTTAACTTGGGAAGGGGATAGAGAAAAATTCAAGCATTCCATTACAATGCTTGTTATTCAATATCCAAACCTACAAGGCTATCACATTTTTTCCATTTTCGATTGAAGTGATAAAAAACTAGTCTTGGAATACATCAGTAAAAGTTTTATCATGATACTAAAATAAAATGTCTAGTAATTCCCAAGCAATCACAACTGTGGAGAGCTTAGAATACTGTAGACACAATGTAGACAAAATGCATGTTAAGTCTCCATTCGGTTTCATTTTCTTCTCCTAAAATTCTACTTTTCAAAGTTAAACATTAATTTTAACCACACATGTCGTAAGACCCACAAGTACCACCCACTTATCAACCATTCATTTCTTGAAAAGTAGAAATTTAGCAAAATAAATGAAACCCAAAAACGGAGGCGAAGTATAAAATTATATCAGTCAAGAGAATTTTGTCTCCTATGTTTCTAAGCAGGTCAAACTTTCCCTCCCTGCATAAATATGATATCCATCATAGAAAATTGACCAAACAAGTGGAGGCACATCAAGGTAAATAAACAAATGTTCTTTTATATTTAAATTTAGGTCAACTAGAACCCACAATTAGCTAATTATCAAAAATGAAAACTGACCATAAAAATCCATTCTAGAACAAGAAAAAGAGAAATGCAGCTCTAGGAAAATATGCAGAAGTTTGAAGCTATGCAAGAATATGCAATTAATGCACATACAAACTTCAGAAATTTAGATTATCCCCGCTAGATGTTTTTACATCGAATTGTTTCATTTTTTCTACAATATTTTAAATAGGAAACAGACAAGTGATATATCACAATGTTACAAGCTTTATCCCTCCCTGATATTTCTCACATTATAATTCATAGCATTCAGCAGAGAATTTCCAAATTTTCAGAAGCATCACTTAAATCCTCAAATTTTTTTGCTGTATCTTCAATCCTTACAGAACCCTACCTTCTATATCCCCAGCATTGTTTCCTTTCCAAAAACACACACTCTAAGCCAAACAAGATGAAAATAAAGGAATACCTCTAACCAGGGGTGGACCCATGAAGGACCCCCACTGGGCCCTTAATTTTTGCCAGCTTCCCTTAATTTTTTGCCTTGAAAATAGCCCACCCAACTACCCAAGCCCAAGTCTTTTAATATTTAGGAAAAATGGCCCACACATTATTTTCCAAAAAGAGACAAAAACAGAGAATTTGTCAAACTCCACAGTCTTCATCATCGACGACGATCCCACGCCGTTTAAGCAGCCGCCAACATCTTTAGCAGGCCCGAAACTCTCCTCCACTCTTTCGTCCGTCCCTAAGATTCTGAGACCCCCTTCTCCGGTGCCTCAATCGTCAAATGCTCCAAAGGAAAATCGTTGTCTTCCAGTAGGGTAAATTTATTATTAGTACTTTCACAATTTTACTATCTCTGGGAAGGCACTGGAGACTAAAAATTGGAACTCTTAAAAATACCTTTTACAATTTGGATGGGATTATATTTCTACTCTCTTTTCAAGGCCCTAAATTTAC